>JABACO010000016.1:7853008-7913008 GCA_013339895.1 Ephydatia muelleri | reverse complement strand
CGTGCTCTTCAGTAATCTAGATACACGCGTACGTTCTCCTCCCTACGACACCAGAGTAAGACGCCTGAAACAAGCGAAGCGCGCGACCCCTTACCGGTAGCTCCAAGCTCTGGTTGTCAAGCGGTACAGGAAAGCGTATGGGTGTGGGCCTAGTGACGTAGTAGGCGGCCCCCGCTGCGACGGCCCCCAAGCCCACCAGTGTGGCTGGGTCCGACAACATGCTCATTACCGAAGAGGTTTCAGCCATGTTCACAGGGGCGGATTAGTGATACATGTAATCTTAAACTTATTGTTAGATGGGCGGGGTTAATATATTCATACTGTACAGTGAAAGGGACGAGCCCCATCTGCGCGCCGCGCTTTATACGGCGATAAAATTAACTGTGTTAGCTAAATAACATTTTTTGTTTTACACGATGCGTATTTATATGGCTTCCAATCATTGTCATGAATTAATATTCCGCGTTTGTTTGTTTTTTCTTTAAAAAAAAAACAGCAAAACGAACAAAACAAACAGATGATTGAACATAAGATGCAGTCATAATGGAAAGTCAGTTCGAATCTTAAACTTATGGGCAAAGATCAAGAGGTATTTTTTTACTTCACCCAACATCAGCGGCTCATTTACTTTTTTCGGTTGCCATCTCCAACAGGAACATGCTCCCCACAGAATAATGGATACGACTAGGGGAGGAAATTGGGTGAGGTCCATTGATTTACCCTTATCACACTGACATGTCTGTCAGATGTACTTTTGAACCCGAGTCTGCACCTTTTGTCTCGTGCCAGGCTACTGGCTGCCTCTGTCATGGATTGGCTCCATGCCCTGCCTACCACATATCTGAGCCTTTGCATTGCGATGATAGTACGCAGTGGGGATCATTGTCAGCCTTTAGGGACACCCTTGTAAGGACGCCATTGCTACCATCATTGTCAGCCTTTAGGGACACCCTTGTAAGGACGCCATTGCTACCATCATTGTCAGCCTTTAGGGACACCCTTGTAAGGACGCCATTGCTACCATCGTTGTCAGCCTTTAGGGACACCCTTGTAAGGACGCCATTGCTACCATCGTTGTCAGCCTTTAGGTACACCCTTGTAAGGACGCCATTGCTACCATCGTTGTCAGCCTTTAGGGACACCCTTGTAAGGACGCCATTGCTACCATCGTTGTCAGCCTTTAGGGACACCCTTGTAAGGACGCCATTGCTACCATCGTTGTCAGCCTTTAGGGACACCCTTGTAAGGACGCCATTGCTACCATCATTGTCAGCCTTTAGGGACACCCTTGTAAGGACGCCATTGCTACCATCGTTGTCAGCCTTTAGGGACACCCTTGTAAGGACGCCATTGCTACCATCGTTGTCAGCCTTTAGGGACACCCTTGTAAGGACGCCATTGCTACCATCGTTGTCAGCCTTTAGGGACACCCTTGTAAGGACGCCATTGCTACCATCGTTGTCAGCCTTTAGGGACACCCTTGTAAGGACGCCATTGCTACCATCGTTGTCAGCCTTTAGGTACACCCTTGTAAGGACGCCATTGCTACCATCATTGTGCAGCAGAGGTGAGTAGCACTGGGTGGGTACCCACGGTCTAAACTGTCAGTGAGGTTGATGTCATCATCACCACTCCATCTCGTCCACAGAGCTGGCCTGCATCACTCAGATGGCAAACACCCAGACGTGGTTACTATGGTGTTAAGAAAAAGTGGCCAATCCTTGGAGTGATATGTCACATGACCTGACATCTTTGCCCCATCCTGGAGTTGTGTTGTTACTGGAGATGAACTATCTTATATACAGTGCAGCTCTGGGACCATCCAAAGTGGGAACTGTGCTTCTGTTTAAGCCAGCAAATGGTCTTCAAACAGTTTTTGTTTGTTTGTTGTGTTTTTTACTATTGTGTGCATTTAATGACTGAAGATGTATTCTTATCAGCTCCTCTGCTACACAGTAGTGTTGATAGCTGCAGCCAGCCAGTAGTATACGTCTCGCTTTGTAGCTGGGAACATATGGGATCGTTTCCGCGAAAAGGGACCTAGCGCATGTTTCTCCTATTCTAGAAGTCTGAAATGTCCTCTACACATTGCACTGAGAACTTGGAGTATCTGTCACGGAGTCAGGCTCTGGATTTTTAATCAGACATACATTTCAACATTTCAACGCAAGCGTTTACATTTCTATTGCACTGGAAATTTTATATTCAATGGGACAGTTTCCGCGAAAATTGCCCCACGGTTAAAATGTTATAAAAATGCATCACGTTTGAATCGCTATAACTTCCCAACGGATAACGCTATCGACTTCCTATTGTCAACACTTCATAGTGAAATGGTGTAGTATGAAGTGTTGAAAATAGGAAGTCGATAGCGTTATCCGTTGGGAAGTTATAGCGATTCAAACGCGATGCATTTTTATAACATTTTAACCGTGGGGCAATTTTCGCGGAAACTGTCCCAAATGTATGCCTTTTAGCGGGGATGAAGTGTTTATAATTTAATCTTGTCCCCGACGGTTTCAGACTACAAGTCACCGGTATGGCGTATCAATACCGCGCTGCAGAATCATCTAGTATGTGGGGTTCGTGAGCATTGGCTTGTGCGTTCGGTCAGAGCTTGAAGTAAATATTGCTCGAGGTATGGTGTCGTAGTAGCCCGAGGTCCGTATCCATGTCCTCCCCTGTCGCCGAACTGCACTTGTCAGAGTTCACTTGAGTGGCGGCGCGAAGTCGAATGATTCCTGGGACGGCAACCCATCGATCTGGTTTCTGTTGACTTGGTATAGTGTCACTCAGCAGAAATTCGACGCCGCGCACAAACTTTACACCATCTCGGCATGTGAGCCATGCCTTGCCCTACTGCCTGTGTCAGGTGTATGGGGTCTACTCAGCCCATTTTTTGTTCTTTTAGTTTGGTCACTTTTTTTATTGCAGGGTTTGTCGATACGCGCGTGCCTCTTTTTTTTAGTTCGATATGTAATAGGGTAATACTTTCTGTGTAGACTGGGAGAAGATAAATTACTTACTTTTTTCCTCCGCCCAATCACTAAATGCCATGGAGCCTAAGACTAGCATAGCCTCAGGGCTCCCGTTGATATTACGTACATGGTTTTTAGCCGTTGTAACATCAATGGGAGCCCTGAGGCTATGCTAGTCATAGCCTCCATAGCATTCTATTAGACTGTTCAAAAGGATCTAGCAGTGATTCCATACAAAGGGTATGTTGCTCATCTGACCACTATCAACGTAATCTAGAAGGCAAGTATTTTCTAAAACATAATTTTATAAAAGATTTGGTTAAGCAGTTTAAATTCACAGAATACAACACAGTTCTCAAAGTCATTACTTCTTCTAGGAAGAGACTTGGTCCAACAGAGCGTAAAGCTTTACAATGTCTTCCATAAATCTCTTCTTCAGCTCTGGTCTCTTCATCTTGAAGGTTGGTGTAAGCAGTTCATTCTCAACAGTAAAGCCTTCAGGGAACAGTACAATTCCCTTCACCTTTAAAACAATGCATGGATCCATGTGTAGACCAATTGCACATGGTGAATCAGGACAGCCCTACCTGTTCAAGAGAGGAGAGACCATTTTTCTTGCCAAATTCAGTCATCTCCTTCAATATCATTTCTTTCACACCCTACAAGAGATGAGATTTGTTGTCCCCAATGTTCACATGCCACTCTAAACCCCTCCCCCTTACATGGTCAGCACAAAGTTCTCTAAATGATTCATTTCGGCCATTTTCTTTTGCCCAAGTTGCAAGGTGCTCTTCATTTGGTGCAACCACCCCAATACAGCAAGACTTTAGACTGTCTCCATAAACAAAGACTTGCGCAACAAATTTGCAGCGTATGTAGATATTCTCCACCTTTTCAGGAGCTATGTACTCTCCCTGCAGAAGAGGGTGAGGAACCCAAAGTTAGAGAAACTGAGGGTGTGATGTCCTAGATACTTACCTGAGACAGTTTGAAAATGTGCTTCTTGCGATCAATGATCTTCAGGACACCATTGGGCAGCCATCTTCCTATGTCTCCCGAATGAAGCCAGCCATCTGCATCAAGGACCTCAGCTGTCTTGTCCTTGTCGTTGTAATAGCCTTTGAATATATTGTGGCCCTTGAAACAGATCTGGAAGGAAAGAATGGGAGCTGAAAGGAGAGGGGAGGAGGAAGACAGCAAAAGAAAGGAGAGGGGAGGAGTAAGACACCTCTCCTTCATTGTTTTCAGCAAAGTAGTTCATGTCCTTAACATCCATGAGCTTGATGTAGTTACAAGTCAGTGGAGGTCCAACATGGCCTGACTCATGCTCCCCTACAAGTGTAGCCGATGCCCCCGCAGTGCATTCTGTCTGACCATAGCCTTCAAACACCTGAGAGAGAGAGAGATGTCAGATATTACACAATGTTGAACACCCACACCTGTCTTACCAAACAGCCACAGGCTACCCTCAGAAAGTCCAGCACTTTCCCACTGATGGGGGCAGACCCTGTTGCTATAAATTTCACACGTCCTCCTAACCCTTTCTGAACACGATTGAAGATGAGCCAATCCCAGATAGAGTCATTACGAACGACCCCACTGTTGAGAAGAACAGCCTTAAAGCCATTTGTGTAACCCTGGTAAGACATAACACCCTAAGACAGTCAACAATGAGGAGCTGGTTGAACCATAACAAAATATCTACATAATCATTGCCGGGACCTAGCCGGGACCTAATGTTTTTCTTTCAAATTTCATATTCTGGGTGTCTGATATGCCCTCTATACATAAAGGATAATGAATAGCATGCACTACTGATGTATTGTGCAGTGAAAAGGGACCTGACATTTATATTTGCCGGTTTCAGGAGAAGTAACAAACAAAAAAGTAACGCTGCATAGAAATGTTTGGCTGATTAAAACTCAGTGTCTTATAGATAGTGCATAAGAGTCATGCCACCTTACCGCCGCAATTCAGCCATCTTGCTAGCAAAAGCAGTTTCATACAACCATTTCTTGACAGGTGAAGCTGACACTGTAGATATCATCTAATTAGAAGAAATGATATCATCTAATTAGAAGGAATGCTATCATCTAATTAGAAGAAATGATATCATCTAATTAGAAGGAATGCTATCATCTAATTAGAAGGAATGCTATCATCTAATTAGAAGGAATGATATCATCTAATTAGAAGAACAACCTCGAGGACTCTACATGCTAGCTAGGCCCCTCCCCCTCCAACATACCTTGTCATAGACACGGTTAAGCAGACGAGGCACAGAGACAAAGACTGTTGGCTTCAGTTCTTGAATGTCAGTCATCAGCTCCTTCACATCCCCTCTGAAGAAACCAGCTCTGGCTCCAACCATAAACACCATTCCCTTTGGACAAACACACACCACACACATACACACACACACATACAAACACACACACACACACACACACACACACACACACACACACACACACACACACACACAATACACACACACATACAGCTGATCCATGTTCAAATCACACCAATTAGGCTCACCATTATCAACCTCTCCAACATATGTGCCAAAGGCAAATACGATATGTAGCTATCTGCTGGCGAGATCACTAGATAAGACTCCTGTTCAATGGACGAGCAAGCCATCAAGAGGAGTACAGAACCACCTTACAACTTACCAAGTGCACATAGATGGCCGAGAGGTTGGAAACTAGATTGGCGTGAGTCAGCATTGCACCCTTTGGGTTGCCTGCAGAAGTGTTACCATCAATGATGCGCAGTAAGGAAAGAGCACTAACACTATAGCGCAGTTCAAAGTACACAGTAAAGGAACATGGTTACCCCACCAGACATGATGTGCTATGGTTACCTCACTGATGTGCATTGCCATGTGCGGTAACCCTCCCCCCAAAGCATGCAGCTCCATGTAACATTCTCAGATGGGCAATTGATGTGGTAATATTCTCTTTTTCTGGGCAGCTTTTAACATTGGATTTTTGTGTTAACTTGTTGATTAACCAATCCAAGGCTGCACACATGACATCAGCATTTTCCTCAACATGCATGTAACTTTTTCTGGCAGCACGTTCTGCGATCATTTGAAAACTCCATCTAATTTGTTTTCATTGGGTATCTTGTTTTCTGTTCAGCCATAGTTAGATGGCTTTAGCAGCAAGCTTCTGGAAACCACTGAATGAAGCACACACACAATGTGAAAGGGAACTATGGACTAATCTATACTTGTTTTAACGACCATACTGTTCTAAAAAAATATAACTTCGTGAAAGGGTCATAGGTATCACGAAAGTGTCAAGGCATTAAATCAAAGGCTACAATTATCATAGAATTTAGATCATTATTTGTAAGCGGCCAGTATGAGAATCAACTTGCTTGTGTATTTCATGCTGCAATGTAAGATACACCACATTACATAACTTGTTTATACAACCTTGCTGCTAGAGTGTGATTGTGATGTTCATATATGGACAGTAGTGCAACAATGATTTATTGATGATGATCTTTGGATCAAACATACTGTGCCTTAATAACTGGGTTGAGATGTATTAGAAACCACTTGAAAGCAATCACAAAATATTTGAGATCATAAATAATTAGGAACAGGATGGTACTGTATTATGATACAAAACAATGAAGTGTAAGAAAGGTCAGGTGGTCGGAAAGGTCAGGTGGTCGGCCATCATGTGAAATGCATCACTGTTGGAATAAATGGATACTTTGTCTGGAGCAAGTCTAAGGTTACGAAAGTCACCCCAGGTGAAAGGTACTAGTGTGAAGCCCAGGTGAAAGGCACCAGTGCGAAGCCCAGGTGAAAGGCACCAGTGTGAAGCCCAGGTGAAAGGCACCAGTGCGAAGCCCAGGTGAAAGGCACCAGTGCGAAGCCCAGGTGAAAGGTACTAGTGCGAAGCCCAGGTGAAAGGTACCAGTGCGAAGCCCAGGTGAAAGGTACCAGTGCGAAGCCCAGGTGAAAGGTACCAGTGCGAAGCCCAGGTGAAAGGTATAAGTGCGAAGCCCAGGTGAAAGGCACCAGTGCGAAGCCCAGGTGAAAGGTACCAGTGCAAAGCCCAGGTGAAAGGTACCAGTGCGAAGCCCAGGTGAAAGGTACCAGTGCGAAGCCCAGGTGAAAGGTACTAGTGCGAAGCCCAGGTGAAAGGTACCAGTGCGAAGCCCAGGTGAAAGGTACCAGTGCAAAGCCCAGGTGAAAGGTACCAGTGCGAAGCCCAGGTGAAAGGTACCAGTGCGAAGCCCAGGTGAAAGGTACTAGTGCGAAGCCCAGGTGAAAGGCACCAGTGCGAAGCCCAGGTGAAAGGCACCAGTGTGAAGCCCAGGTGAAAGGCACCAGTGTGAAGCCCAGGTGAAAGGCACCAGTGTGAAGCCCAGGTGAAAGGTATAAGTGCGTAACCCAGGTGAAAGGCACCAGTGCGAAGCCCAGGTGAAAGGTACTAGTGCGAAGCCCAGGTGAAAGGTACCAGTGCGAAGCCCAGGTGAAAGGCACCAGTGTGAAGCCCAGGTGAAAGGTATAAGTGCGTAACCCAGGTGAAAGGCACCAGTGCGAAGCCCAGGTGAAAGGCACTAGTGCGAAGCCCAGGTGAAAGGTACCAGTGCGAAGCCCAGGTGAAAGGTATAAGTGCAAAGCCCAGGTGAAAGGCACCAGTGTGAAGCCCAGGTGAAAGGCACCAGTGTGAAGCCCAGGTGAAAGGCACCAGTGCGAAGCCCAGGTGAAAGGCACTAGTGCGAAGCCCAGGTGAAAGGCACCAGTGCAAAGCCCAGGTGAAAGGTATAAGTGCGTAACCCAGGTGAAAGGCACCAGTGCGAAGCCCAGGTGAAAGGCACTAGTGCGAAGCCCAGGTGAAAGGTACTAGTGCGAAGCCCAGGTGAAAGGTACCAGTGCAAAGCCCAGGTGAAAGGCACCAGTGCGAAGCCCAGGTGAAAGGTACCAGTGCAAAGCCCAGGTGAAAGGTACTAGTGCGAAGCCCAGGTGAAAGGCACCAGTGCGAAGCCCAGGTGAAAGGCACCAGTGTGAAGCCCAGGTGAAAGGTACTAGTGCGAAGCCCAGGTGAAAGGCACCAGTGTGAAGCCCAGGTGAAAGGCACCAGTGCGAAGCCCAGGTGAAAGGTACTAGTGCGAAGCCCAGGTGAAAGGTACCAGTGTGAAGCCCAGGTGAAAGGTACTAGTGCGAAGCCCAGGTGAAAGGCACCAGTGCGAAGCCCAGGTGAAAGGCACCAGTGCAAAGCCCAGGTGAAAGGCACCAGTGCGAAGCCCAGGTGAAAGGTACTAGTGCGAAGCCCAGGTGAAAGGTACCAGTGCGAAGCCCAGGTGAAAGGCACCAGTGTGAAGCCCAGGTGAAAGGCACTAGTGCGAAGCCCAGGTGAAAGGTACCAGTGCGAAGCCCAGGTGAAAGGTACCAGTGTGAAGCCCAGGTGAAAGGCACCAGTGTGAAGCCCAGGTGAAAGGCACCAGTGCAAAGCCCAGGTGAAAGGTACCAGTGTGAAGCCCAGGTGAAAGGCACCAGTGTGAAGCCCAGGTGAAAGGTACCAGTGCGAAGCCCAGGTGAAAGGTACCAGTGCAAAGCCCAGGTGAAAGGCACCAGTGTGAAGCCCAGGTGAAAGGCACCAGTGCGAAGCCCAGGTGAAAGGTACTAGTGCGAAGCCCAGGTGAAAGGTACCAGTGCGAAGCCCAGGTGAAAGGCACCAGTGCAAAGCCCAGGTGAAAGGCACCAGTGTGAAGCCCAGGTGAAAGGTACCAGTGCAAAGCCCAGGTGAAAGGCACCAGTGCGAAGCCCAGGTGAAAGGCACCAGTGTGAAGCCCAGGTGAAAGGTACTAGTGCGAAGCCCAGGTGAAAGGCACCAGTGTGAAGCCCAGGTGAAAGGCACCAGTGTGAAGCCCAGGTGAAAGGCACCAGTGTGAAGCCCAGGTGAAAGGTACCAGTGTGAAGCCCAGGTGAAAGGCACCAGTGTGAAGCCCAGGTGAAAGGTACTAGTGCGTAACCCAGGTGAAAGGCACCAGTGCGTAACCCAGGTGAAAGGCACCAGTGCGAAGCCCAGGTGAAAGGTACTAGTGCGTAACGCAGGTAGTTGCCCCACATACCATACTGCAGAGATAAATTGTGCAAGGTTAGTTTGCTGGTGCAGCCATGATAATACCTATTAATAGTTAAACCGAAAGGCTAGGATTTAGATAACAGCACCTTCAGATACAGGGGGGGGAGATTGTGTGCTACTGATTGGTGCAAACACTGGGCCAAATGGATGAGGTTCGCTTTGGTTAGAAATACTGAAATTGGCAACCTAAATGCACCTGTTGTTCTTTTTTGTCACGTTCCGAGTCAACACGTTTCATAACACTCTGCCATCAGACATTTGCTGTGCAATGCACTCTGATAACTGATTACACACTGTAAATATCAAGTTATAGATACAAATTACAATGTTAATAAATTCATAAAATGTATTTGTTTTTTTAGTAATGTATCAGTTTATAATTCGTATTTTTACAAGGTGATGATAAATGAAGTATGTAATTTAATAAGCAAGTTGTCATGGAGTTGTCAGGGTGTGAAATATTCAGAACATCTGAAAAGTACAAGGTTTGGCATTTTGGGTTACCATGATAATGCATTGATCATACATACTGCCACATAGCTGGGTCATCGAGTAGAATCATGTGTCGTGTGTGCTGGGCAGTTATTCAAGGTCTCTCTAATCATGTGTCGTGTGCTGGGTGGTTATTCAAGGTCTCTCTAATCATGTGTCGTGTGCTGGGTGGTTATTCAAGGTCTCTCTAATCATGTGCTGTGTGCTGGGCAGTTATTCAAGGTCTCTCTAATCATGTGCTGTGTGCTGTGTGCTGGGCAGTTATTCAAGGTCTCTTACACGTGACAGGCGTGTGTATAAATAATTCATGAGTCAGACTAAAATGCTGCTTGTCTGAATTGTCAGACAGGGAAAATTGTGTTTGCCTTGTGTGCACATTTTTCAAAGCACTTTCCCACAACTCTAGACATTCACATCAATGGGACAGCAACAACTTCATATGCTGATAAGATTGAGTTCAAACACAGCACATGTAGGTATCACACATGTGCTTTCCCAAAGGGGGACAAGACACAAGCTCTTAAAGGACTTGGTAGCTATATTGGCACTCCATTTGTTGTGGTCTCAAGTGGTATAACCACTCCCCTAGAGAACCACATCCCTTCTGTTAATATCTAGTGACACCATACCTATTTAGCCACACCCTCTCTTGTGGTTATGACATAAGCATTGCGAACGTGATGAATAGTGACCAGCTGCAATCCATACCTTACACCCCTAAAGAATCTACTGGTAAAGCAACACACATTTGTGGGTCTTCCAGTGACAAGTAATAAGTTCCACATATCGTGTGTTACACACTAAGCAGTGCATAATAAAATTGTGACAAACAAGGCATATCTCTATGGTCTGGGGACCAGGTGTGGACACAGGATTACAAATAATGGACCAGCTTAAACTAACAATGTGTTACACATATGTCCTTCACAATGCCCATTCTACTTGCTTTTGTAGTACTAGTGCACCTCCCTCCCCCTTTCCTCCCTACTCCTCCCTCCCTCCCCCCTTTTCCTCCCTACTCCTCCGTCCCTCCCCCCTTTCCTCCCTCCTCCCCACTCACCAGTTGTGCCACTAGTGTAACAGATAGTAAGCAGATCCTCAGGTGTGGGTGGCTGGGGAGGAGGAGGTGACCACCATGATGGGTCAGATGGTGTGCACGCTTACCTCTCGACTAGCAAGATTCCCTTTTCCAATCTCCTGTTGGAAGGATCACACCAGTGTCAACCTTCCCTCCTCCTCCTCCTCCCTCTCCTTCCCCAAACTCACCACCACCTCCTCAAAGGACTTGAGTGTGACAGATACGGCATCAGCTTGCTCCGCCTCTTCCTTGGTGGGAGGAGCTCCGATCTTGACCACCAGCTTCAGAGACGGGCAGTGTTTAGCCTGCTTCAATATGGCAGCCACCTTGTTGGCACCACACACCACCACTGGCATGGACACTGTGAGGGGAGGGAGGGAGGGAGGGATTGATGGAGAGGGGGAGGGGGAAGGGGGAGAGGGGGAGGGGGAGAGAGGGAGGGGAGGGAGGGGGGGAGGGAGGGAGGGGGGGAGGGAGGAGTGGAGAGGTATGTGTAGACACTCGTTATGCAGCACACCTTGATTAATAATGAAGGTGGCTGCTTCTGGTCCTAATGTATCGTACAGAGGAACTGACACCCTCGAGAACATGTTGCAGGACAGTTCTGTCACCACCCACTATGTGTGTGCATGTGTGTGTGTGTGCACGTGTGTGTGCATGTGTGTGTGTGCATGTGTGTGCATGTATTATGTCAGAGATAGGAAAGCATTTATTGGACTATTGGGTGCAAAAAATAAGATGGGCACATTGCAAAGGTTCGAACCTCAACACAGTTCTGTGCATAGATTCCAACAAATGCTCCTTGTCCAGTAGCTATCTTTAACTCCTTCAGTCCTGATCCCAATGCATGGGCCCTCAATTCCACCTGGTGTCACATGACAGAAGTGTTTGATGTCATGTGACCTCTATGCAGGAGATTTGGGACCACTCACTTCACTGTAGTTGATCCACTGGTAAGGGGAAGTCCCTGACGTCCTCCAACCCAGACATTGGCCGTTATCTGCAGAAAGACAAGTGTGGCAGAGTGCTGGATTGATACTTGCATAGCACAAAGCACCTACCGGAAACCCTTTTCCCTCTCATGAATATCTCGTACATGGTCGTCGCATCGTCAAACCTGAATGGAAGTAGCTCCGTGCTCTTCAGTAATCTAGAGGCACGTTCTCGTTTCTACGACAGTAGAGTAAGTCGCCTGAAACAAGCGAAGCGCGCGACCGCTTACCGGTAGCTCCAAGCTCTGGTTGTCAAGCGGTACAGGAAAGCGTATGGGTGTGGGCCTAGTGACGTAGTAGGCGGCCCCCGCAGCGACGACACTCAAGCCCACCAGTGTGGCTGGGTCCGACAGCAGGCTCACTAGCGAAGAGGTTGCGGCAGGTACTGCCATTTTGTAACAGCACTGAAACGTAAATTCGCTAATTTATAAAAAGGCTTAGCACGTGCACGCATGCGTGACATTGTTTCATTTCGGTATGCAATGTTATCAAACAACACAGTGTGTTATTGACCAAACATTTGTCAACAAGTACCGGATATAAGGAAGTGTCACTTGACTAATACACCTTGGTTTTCGTTTTCAGTGTCCCTAGTCCCAAAAACGGCACAATGGATAAATCATCCAATCCAGTTCATAGCATCAATGTTATTTTGATGCAACATTTGATCGCACACCTCTGAGCCTATAATGGTTATCACAATGAAAGATACAATGCATTGATTTATCCATTGTCGAGACTATTAAGTTACTAGACTATGAGGGTTAACTTACCATTGGACATACCAAGATTCTTCGGTCTGTTTTGCGTTATTGATATAGCAAGGGATTAATTAGGGGATTAATTATCCAACACAAACAAATCCAACAGGTTGTGATTGCATATAATTCTGAAATGCCTGCCTTGTAGATTTAGTGTGCTAGTTAATAGACAGCACGACTTATTGTTGTGACCACCTGCCTCTTCTACATACTCAAGTATTGTGACCACCTGCCTCTTCTACATACTCAAGTATTGTGACCACCTGCCTCTTCTACATACTCAAGTATTGTGACCACCTGCCTCTTCTACATACTCAAGTATTGTGACCACCTGCCTCTTCTACATACTCAAGTATTGTGACCACCTGCCTCTTCTACATACTCAAGTATTGTGACCACCTGCCTCTTCTACATACTCAAGTATTGTGACCACCTGCCTCTTCTACATACTCAAGTATTGTGACCACCTGCCTCTTCTACATACTCTAGTACAATAATTTGATCTAGTAGGTTTGTAGACTGTTCATGTTCATGTAGTTCTCTTCAAGCCTGTACACATAGTGGAGAACACAGCATCTCTGTAATGGGTAACACAACGTATTTGAACTCAAGTAAGAATATAATATCACAATGAATTGAAATTGCCTGTTCTTGACTCATGCAGAACACATGAGTTGGGCAAAACAAAGGAAACGTGAGACCATTCAACCCTATGCTGCCAAGTCACTCCCCAACTCAATCTTTGCTGAGTCAAGTTTTTCTGATATTGATGACAATGAGAATGACAGTGACACTGAAGCTGCAAATGACAGTGACACTGAAGGCAGCTGTGACACTGATAGCATCAGTGACCCTGATGGCAGCTGTGACACTGATAGCATCAGTGACCCTGATAGCATCAGTGACCCTGATGGCAACTGTGACACTGAAGGCAGCTGTGCATGACACTGATAGCAGCTGTGACACTCTTGGCAGTCCAAATACTGGTATTCTAGTGTATGATTTAAGAATACACCAGTGATTGGCATCCCCGAGGACACTTTTGAACTGAGTGGTAGAAGTCTTTCTACATTAGGCATACTTCGAACACGAAAGTCTTTTGCAGTGATTTGCATGAACTTTACTACTAGTAAATGTTTGGTGCTAGTTTTATTGTTTGGTGCTAGTTTTATTGTTTGGTGCTAGTTTATTGTTTGGTGCTAGTTTTATTGTTTGGTGCTAGTTTTATTGTTTGGTGCTAGTTTTATTGTTTGGTGCTAGTTTTATTGTTTGGTGCTAGTTTTATTGTTCGGTGCTAGTTTTATTGTTTGGTGCTAGTTTTATAGGGTCATTTGACAGACACATTATACATGTGCAAAGATTGAGAATGATCTTGAGGTTTAAGCTTTATGAACATGTACAGCTGACCCATCTGGGCCATCTTGAGTAAAGGTATCAAGTCTACTTCAACATCTGCAGAAAGCTGATTTGTACTGACCTCTTTCAAGAGTGTTCCAACATGATGCATGTACACTTTACCCACCTGTATAATTTGCATTTGGCAATTCTCAGGCACTAGAAGTGTTTTACTTTTTCCAAGAACTTAAAACTGTGATAAAACAAAAACAGGCATCACTGTCATTGGTCTTTAAACTAGTGTGCAGTTTGGCTAGATGTGAGTTAAGGTATCAATGGTAGACATGATAACATGAGTCAATGTGTGAATACTGAACAATATCCAGATTGTCATACCATTACTAAAGGATGCATTCAACATTGAGAGAAAGAAAACACTTTCTTCATAACACACTACCGTCTGAGAATTGACATGTTATGGGTAGATTGATCCTGTTCTGTAATGTATGATGTCATTTAATAACTATGCTCGCTGGCAGGACCAGCATGCTCAAATATATCTATTATTGTTAGTGTTTATGGCAAATAGAATAATTAGCAATAATGCAGCCAACAATGAATCAGCTGTTCAAGTAAATTTAGTGTTAAAACGAATTACGAATGATAGGCTGATAGGCTTCTGTGTGTTCTAAGTGGAAGCAGTTGATCCACATATGCGAAGTCCTTTCTTCCACATACAGGACAGGGATCAGTTGGAGGTGTAGGTAGTCCTGTTACCAGCTGACTTGCACTGTGATCAGATGACATACAACCAAATAAACTTATGCCTTTAACGGCTTTACCCTCCAGTTGACACCACATACCATGGCTTTACCCTCCTAGTTGACACCACATACCATGGTTTTACCCTCCTAGTTGACACCACATACCATGGCTTTACCCTCCTAGTTGACACCACATACCATGGCTTTACCCTCCTAGTTGACACCACATACCCCTCCTAGTTGACACCACATACCACAGCTTTACCCCTTCTAGTTGACACCACATACCATGGCTTTGCCCTGCAGCTGGTCAATTTGTCTCTTGAGCTCTTCCTCCACTGGTGCTCTCTTAAGGTCTTCACGATATGCTATCAATTGGGCTTGTAAGCAGTCTACTAGTTGCAACTGCTCATCTCGCATGGTTTCTACACGCCTCAAACGGTTGTCTTTCCACTCACACTCTTGTGTGACCTTGGCCTTCTCTTCCTCCACCTCCCGTAACCTTTTGCTTTGTGCTTCCAATTCCTGTCCCCACATCACATCACCTTGGCAACCATTTTACCAAGAGCTGCTTACTGCTAACAGTTTGGCGCACTCTTCTTCGTATCCCTTCAAGACTGCCTCAACTGCTTTGTACTTCTTCAAGGTGTCTTCCCTCTGCTTGACAGCCATGATTAACTTACCACCCAATGCTTCCAAGTCGCCTTTCAGCACCTCTCTGAATAGCAGAGTACTTCTAAATACATGCCACAAACCCCCCCCCCCCCCCCCCCAAGAATCTGTGTCTCAAACCTCTCTCTGATGAGAGCCTGCCTGTCTGCTTCAGAGCCTGCTAGCTGTTCCTTCAGTCTTCTTATCTCCTCAAGCCTACGGAGCAAGAAGAGAGGGGGGCATTATATAGAGAAGGGAAGAAGTAGGGAGAGGGAAAAAAGAAGTATGGGAGGATGAGGGAATATGGCTAAAGGGAGAGAACTAACACCCTGGCATTCTCGTCTCTCTGATTGGACACTTCCTCTTCAAGCAGTGCCACTTTAGTACCAGACAGTTGCAGTTGAGATTGAAGAGTCTGATTGGTTGCTAGGTTGCTCTGGGCTGCCTTCTCTTGCTCCAAAATCATGTCTTCCACCTTCCCTTGTAACTCTCTGTTGGACTGGTCACATTAATAAACACCAGCAGATCCAAATAGTTTGAAGCCATACCAGTTCCAACTCCTCCATATTTGTGTTAACATCAATATAATCTTCTCTCAGTTTCTCTAATTCCTGCGGAAGTGAACAGGCTCAGTTAGTAGTAGCTATTTTTGCTTCATGCATGCGGATATGATGAGTTATGTGGGTCTGTGCGTAGTGAGTTGTGTGGTTGTGTGGATGGTGTGTGAATGTGTGTTATGTGGGTCTGTGCGTAGTGAGTTGTGTGGTTGTGTGGATGGTGTGTGAATGTGTGTTATGTGGGTCTGTGCGTAGTGAGTTGTGTGGTTGTGTGGATGGTGTGTGAATGTGTGTTATGTGGGTCTGTGCGTAGTGAGTTGTGTGGTTGTGTGGATGGTGTGTGAATGTGTGTTATGTGGGTCTGTGCGTAGTGAGTTGTGTGGTTGTGTGGATGGTGTGTGAATGTGTGTTATGTGGGTCTGTGCGTAGTGAGTTGTGTGGTTGTGTGGATGGTGTGTGAATGTGTGTTATGTGGGTCTGTGCGTAGTGAGTTGTGTGGTTGTGTGGATGGTGTGTGAATGTGTGTTATGTGGGTCTGTGCATCTGTCACGTGATTATGCATTGTGGGGGATGGTGGGTACCAGTTGGAGTGTTCCCTTTTCTGACTGCAAGCTTCCGATTTCCTATTTGCAGAAAACCAATCAACAAGAAGGACACGGGAGGGACCAGCAATAGAGAAGGACACAGGGGAGGGAACAGCAACAGAAAAGGACACAGGGGAGGAAACAGCAATAGAGAAGGACACAGGCGAGGAAACAGCAATAGAGAAGGACACAGGGGAGGGACCAGCAATAGAGAAGGACACAGGGGACTCGGGAACAGCAACTGGAATAATTTGCAGTCAGATAGACGTACCAGTCCCAACTTCTCCGTCTTTCCTATCAATGCGGAAATCTGTTCTCTTTGTTCCTCCAACTCCTGAAAGAAGACACTTCAATTTATTACACGCAGCATGTATGTGTGTGTGCATGTATATGTATGCATGTATGTGTGCATGTGTGTGTATGTGTGTGTGTACATGTATATGTGTGTATGTATGTGTGTGTGTGTGTCTGTGTGTGTGTGTATGACTGCCTGTGGTTGTTTAGGTACTAAACTAGGTCTACAGTAATGTTTTGGTGAATGTGAGCTAAAGGTGTTAAATATATTGAGCAAAGAAGCCTCTGGGACAAAACCATTCAAACCCACCAATCTGATTTCCCCTAATAAGATATTGATCAACTGATATGGTCCCAAGCCCACACATATTTGAAGGATCACTCAGTCACATAACCAACAGCTGGCTGCTGGCCTGCATAGCTCTCACACCCACCTCTCCATCTGTACATGCATTGCTGTGTTCTTGCTCAAAGAATATAAGCATGAGAGGGGAGCATTTAGGCAGCATTGAGTGCAGGTGTGTGTGTGTATGTGTGCGTATGTGTGGGTATGATGTATGTATATATGTGTGTATGTATGTGTGTATATATGTGTGTATTTATGTATGTTTTGTATGTATGTGTGTATGTGTGTATGTATGTATGTATGTATGTGTGTGTATGTATGTATGTGTGTATGTATGTGTGTGTATGTGTGTGTGTGTGGATGTGTGTGTGCATGTATGTGTGTGTGTATGTATGTATGTGTGTGTGTATGTATGTGTGTGTGTATGTGTGTGTGTGTGTGGATATGTGTGCATGTATGTGTGTGTGTGTGTGTGTGCATATATGAACAGTATGACTGCTTCCTGTTACCATCTGGAGTTTTTCCCTGTCTGAATTGAGACTCTGAACTTCCTATGCGCATGCACATGGTAAAACAGAACAGAGCAGTTTCTGTCACTAGCTGCCAGTTGTGTATGCCCATCTTCACTTACTCTCTGAAGTGTCTCATTCTTTGATCTCAAAGTCTCTACATCCTGTACGAAGATAGGAAAAAAATAATAGACAGAGGGGGCGAGGGGGGGCTGGAGGGTTTAGATTTGGCACCTTGAGGGCCTCGTTCAGTCGCCTATCTGTATTCAGAGCTGTTTTCGGTCTTTCTTCTGACCTTCTAATCTGATCTTTCAATGTCTGGATATCACAGATCAGCTTACTTCGTTCCTCCTCGAAACCCCTTCGTTCCTGCTCAAATATGTTTCTGTCTTTCTTGAAAGTGTGCGAGTCATTCCTCCATTTGTCTTCAAGCGCCCTCAGCTGCTCATCACTTCTTCTTCTCTCCTCCATAAACATCTCTCTCTCCTCCTCTCTCTCTCCCCTCTCTTTCTCAAACTGAGCCTTCTGCTTCTCAAGCTGTGTCTTCTGTTCTTCCAGCTTTTTATCTTGTCTCCTAACTGTCTCGGTAGCTGAAAGATGGAGTACCTTCCACTGCTCTACTTGACGCTCCCATTGCTTCACATTATTGCTCCTCTTCATGGCGGCCAAGTAGGCCTGCAGCTCTTGGATCTTGTCCTCTAGCAGGATGTTGTTCTCCATTAGCTGCTGGTGAACAGAGTCACACACCTCTGGAGCAGCAGCTGCTGTGCCAAGAGGAACTGGAGGTGTGCCCGCCATTGGATCAATGCAGTGTGAGCCAGCTGGGTGTAAAAAGAGTTGCATCCAATGGCGAATACAGGAATTCTGGTTAGGCTGGGAAAGGGGTAACCCCTCCCATGTCAGCTAAGGGGATCAATGTGAGTCCCTCAATCCCCCAGACCCATTTTGGGGGAGCAATGTGAGTTCCCCCAAGACCCGTCTGGGGCTTTACCCCCAGTTGCAAAATTGGTATACGCCATCATCTGACACACTGAGTCACAGTACGTACCCAAATTGCTAACCCTCACAAAATAAACACACGCAAGAATGTATTACATATGTGCAGCTCTCCAACAATGGTACTTTTTAAAATGACAGACATCGGCATCCCCACTAACGTTGACTGCCATTTTGCCAAACACCCCGTCCCCCACCTAAGTCTCGTCTCAGACAGTAAGCATCACCGCATAATGATGCGCCGCCATTGCAAGAGCTGAACAAATATGCTTGCGTACATGCTCAAAGTATCTTTTTGCTACTATCTTTTAATACATGGCACAAACGGTCGTCCGAATGTTTATGTGAAGGAAACAAAGGACGTGACAGGGTATACGCCCCCCTTCCCCCCGCCTCCAGTTTGTACAAAGCTGCTCTGGTGATAGGGTGCCGAGGAGCAAGCTCAATCAAAAGTAGTAAAGCGTATGAAGAACATTGCCCGCATGACAGCACGCACGCATGATACACAGCTACTGTCGCGTACGTAAGATAACGCACCTTCAATTTTCTCTCAAACACCCGTCCTGCCTGTTTTATTCCCGGTACATACCCCTGGTTATGAATTCATACTTCATGCCTGACTTGGCGCTACAGGCATGCTGACGTCATTATGAACACCCTCTGAACCATTCTTTTGTAATGCCAGTTTATAGCTGGGGATCAGATCTAGAAGCCGTGACAACATTGCAATCATCAAGCTCAGCTCAATTGCAGACATGTTCATAAGAGGATACTTTGGAAGTCCAGGTGTGACTGACATCCATGGGGAAGTAAGGTCTTCCTCGTACAGTGACATCCATGGGGAAGTAAGGTCTTCCTCGTACAGTGACATCCATGGGGAAGTAAGGTCTTCCTCGTACAGTGACATCCATGGGGAAGTAAGGTCTTCCTTGTACCCCTATACCGTCCCTTCCACATCCGCCAACTCCATAACCGCTTGCCTCCAGAGACACAAAAAATTAAAAAGAGAAAGAAAATGGAGAAATACAGCCACGCTCAAGCTGAAGAAGGGAGCTGCAATAACTGGACGGCAAGTTGCAGCATGCATGCAAAGTCGTAAAGACTGGTCAGGCGGTCGGGCATTCCTGAGGCGCATTTTCGAGCTGTTGGCAGCTGTTCGTGCGGATCCATACAGTGACCTTCCTCCAGTTGAACATGCAGAAGGACCCTTGTACACATCACAGACCCTTGCACACATCACAGACCCTTGCACACATTGCACACATCACAGACCCTTGCACACATCACAGACCCTTGCACACCCTTGCACACCCTTGTACACCCTTGCACATATCACATACGCGTATCAGCACAAAACAGTGTACAACAAACAATTCACAGAATGGACCCCTCCCACCCTCTTGTAAAAACATCAGCAGCTAAGATAGAAACCCTATAGGGTGGCACCTATTTGAAGTCAGTGCAGTGAGCACTGTGCTGTTCCAGATCAGCTACGCTACGGAACCCACTGCGTCCGCATATCGGACACGATGCCACATACTGTGGGGCTGGAAACTGTGAATAGGACTGGGGCTGAGGTAGATACCTTCCCTCTCCGATCTCTGGTGCATATTGTCGTGGTGACGGAGGTCTGTATGGACGTACAAGGAGCTCTTCCTATGAAGACAAGATCGTGAGTACACGAAGGGAAGTGATACAGGAAGGGGAGTGGTTAATGAAGGCAGAGGAAAAGGAGTGGCATGTGAAGGGAAGTGATACAGGAAGGGGAGTGGTTAATGAAGGCAAAGGAAAAGGAGTGGCATGTGAAGGGAAGTGATACAGGAAGGGGAGTGGTTAACGAAGGCAGAAGAAAAGGAGTGGCATGTGAAGGGAAGTGATACAAGGGGAGTGGCACGTGAAGGGATAGGACACAGGAGTGGAGTGGGGAGGAGGAGCTGGCTAACCTGCGGTTGTACCAGTCGCTGTTGGTCTCTTTGATACGATGGTGGGATACCGCCAGTATTTGGTTGGGGATAGCTTTGTCGAGGGGGAAGAGGTGTGTTGTATGGCCAATCTGGAATGCCAGTGGTCCGGTCTGGGCCTCCACCAGTAACACGCTCATGTCCGATTCCTGTGATGACACGGTCTGGACCCATACCAATGACACGCTCAGGTCCGATTCCTGTGATGACAGGTTCTGGTCCCATACCCATGCCACGGTCAAGTCCCATTCCTGTGACAATTCTTTCTGGTCCCACACCCATGCCACGTTCTGGTCCCTGACGATGTAACTCACTGGATGGCCTCCTTAATGGGGCATACCCCATATCTGCATTCTGCTGCTCGATCTACCAAAATAAGACACATTTGATGGCTCCTCAACACCTGTATGTGACCACACCCTCAAATGACTCAACCTTTAAGTGACCACGCCCCACATGGCTCAACATGTAACCACGCCTCTCACATGATTCCACCTACCACTGATTCCTGCTGCAGACGACCAATCTGAGACTTGAGCTCTATATTCTCTGCCTTCTGGCCTGCCAACTTATGTTCCAAGACTTTTTTAATGGCTTCAAGGTCTTCCCTCTGCTTCACTTCAAACTGGATGTCAGTCCTGTTCTGCTTCAACTGGAGCTGCTGATGACTCACTTGCTCCAACAGCTCGTCCCTTGTCACCTCAAGACGTTGTATGCGTTCCATCCTCAGTGTCAGCTCGCGCATACATCCTTCCACCTGTTGCTGGAGCATCTGCTTCTCCTCCAGCACAGCTCTCAACCTTCCGTCTGATGTACCTAAGTCCTGTGTGCATGTTTGTGTGCGTGCATGTGTGTTTGTATGTGTGTGTGTGTGTGTGCATGTTTGTGTATGTGTGTGTTTGTGTGAGTGTGTGTATGTGTGTGTGTATGTGTGCGCATGTGTGTGTGTATGTTTGTGTGCGTGTGTGTGTATGTTTGTTTGCATGTGTGTGTATGTATTTGTTTGTGTTATGTGTGTATTTGTGTGTGTGTGTTTGTGTGTGTATGTGTGTTTGTGTGCATGTGTGTTTGTGTTTGTGTATATGTGTGTATGTGTGTGTGTGCATGTATGTGTGTATGTGTGTATGTGTGCATATGTGTGTTTGTGTGTGTGTGTGTATGTGTTTTTTTATGTGTGTGTGTATGTACCCTTGGTGACACCTCAACCCAGTCACATCGCCATAACAACCATAACTCACTGTGATCAGTTTTGTGCACTCTCGCTCATACTCCTTGACGACGACCTCTGTCTCCTCTTTCTGCTTGGCTGCCACGGTGAGCTGACTAACCATCACCTTCTGTGTCTTGATCTCAGCCTCCAGTGCCTCCCTGGAGGGGATGGGGACTTGTAAAACACAACCCCCCTAAGAATCAATGCCTCAGACCTCTCTCTGATGAGAGCCTGCCTGTCTGCTTCAGAGCCTGCTAGCTGTTCCTTCAGTCTTCTTATCTCCTCAAGCCTATGGAAAGAGAAGAGAGGGGGTACAGTAGAAGTGTGGAAAGCGGAGAGATGAGAAATGGAAGTTAGAAGGGGAGAGTGGAGGAGAAAGAGCGGAGAGAGGGGAGGGAGGAAAGAGTGGATAACTAACATTCTAGCGTTCTCGTCTCTCTGTTTGGCTACTTTCTCGTCAAGCTGTACTACTTGAACAGTGTATAAATCTAGTTGTGACTGAAGACCCTGGTTGAAGGTTGCATTAAAGAGACAGGATAGAGGAAAGGAAAAAACACAACAAACCTCTTGTACAGTGATTTCTCGCTGCCTATTGGACTGATTGTTTTGATTTACATTAATAACCTGAACTCCACTCAACTGGACAACATACCAGTTCCAAGCCATCTGTACTGTCCCTTAGAGCAGAGTTCTCCTCTTTTAGTTTCTCCAACTCCTGAGGGATGTTTAGTTACAACCAACAAATGATCTTTTAACCTCACTTGAATAAGATGATCCAAGTATTGCTTCATTGTCAAATTTGTCTGCAAAATAATGTACTCATGGTAAGAAGATGACCTCATTAAATAACTCCTTACTGCTTCTAGTTCTTCTTTTTCAGACCTCAGACCATGTATCTCCTACAACATGAGCAGAGAGAGATAAGAGGCTGTGTGTGACTTTATATACCACATTTAGTCATGCTTATGAACAGTTCAATAATATTAAAACCCTGTCCAGCCATGTTATCACCTTGCCCAGCCATGCTAGCCATGTTATCGCCCTGTCCAGCCATGCTATCACCTTGTCCAGCCATGTTATCACCTAGCCATGTTATCACCTAGCCATGTTATCACCTTGCCCAGCCATGTTATCACCTTGTCCAGCCATATTATCACCCTGCCCAACCATGTTATCACCTTGTCCAGCTATGCTATCACCTTGCCCAGCCATGTTATCACCATGTTATCACCTTGCCCAGCCATGTTATCACCATGTTATCACCTTGCCTAGCCATATTATCACCCTGCCCAACCATGTTATCACCTTGTCCAGCCATGCCATCACCCTGTCTTTAGTGGTGGTGATGGGGAATGGATACTGATAGGAGGACTGGACAAGGTAATCCATGACTAGCCCGTATGTTTAATATGGCTCAACATCTTCCCCACACCAATACCTTGAGGACATCTGGCGACCTCAAAGGTGATCTCCTTTGGTCCTGGGCACCCACATCAGGATGCGGCATCACCTGCCCACCCTCGGACTGTGAACGCTGCACCTTAAGGTCCATCTGTGCTTTATGAGCCTGCACTTCCAATTGGAGCCTCTCAACATGTCCCTTCAGTGCCACATTTTCCTGCCTCAGGGTCTCCTCCCTCTCATGGGCGGAGGCCAGGATACGATCGGCTGCACTCCTAGCCCTCATGGCCTCTGCACACCTCTGCTCCAACTCCTCCTTCTCCCTCTCCAGCTGCTCGATCCTCTGCTGCAGGTCCAGACGCTGGGTGCGGGGCTTGGGGACTGGGACAACACCCTTTGACTGCTGCGTCTCCGCCAGTTCTGCTTGCCGGTCTTGTAGCTGCTGGTACTTCTGCTTGAGGTCATCGTAGGCGCTGTTCTTGACTTCAAGCTGGCGACCAAGTGCTTCTAACTTCTGCTGAAGAAGGCCCGTATTGGGCCGACCTGGTTCCTGACAAGAGAAAGACAAAAGCGATGGTTGAACTGGTGCTGCTGTAGATTACACTCCTTCCCCATTGTTCACATGTTTCAAAGACATCCACCTCCTGTCACTACAGATGTCTTTTGCCTCTGGTGGGGTCACTCCATTGCTCTCACACTCCACACACTCTCACCTGCTTCAGTTTCTCCTCCAATGCCTTTACACTGTCATTTAGACGGATTACAATGCCCTCCTGACTCTTTCGATGCAACTCAAGTTCTTCATTCTCTTGCTTAATTCTGGAGATTTCATCCTTTGCAGACTAAAGTGTACACCAAACAGACACAGACAGACACACATACACACACATACACACACATACAGACACAGACACACACACAGACAGGGTTATAGTTAAGGCTGCTAGGTACATAACAAGTGAAGATCACGCTCTCTCCCTCTCCTCCACACACACCCAGGACTGTATCCGATGCAAAGACCCATGTTCCCACCCTCTCCTCCCATGGACTAGCCATACCAACCCACCAATCAGGACACAGACCCTAACCCAACCACTCCCACCACATCCATTCAATATACAGCCCTACTGAACCTTAGTTCCTATCACATAAAGACACAAACATACACACACTCCTTCCTGTACCGCAAGCTCTGCAGTGGCCCTGATTTCAACATCATTCTTCTCCTTTTCCAACTGTTGGACCAGCTTGCTTAGTCTCTCAATCTCTTGTAACCACTGTTGGGTTTTGTCTTCTGTCTTCTGTGGATTGTTCCCATTTCCCTGGGCTGTCTCCAGCTGTCCTTGGAGTTGAAGTAAACGGCATTTAAAACCAAGCACAGCCACACGGGCTTCAAAAAAATTGTTTGTGGCCTCGGAGACTTCCTTCTGTAGAACTTTATACGGAGTGCGGGGCATGGCGCGCATGCAAAAGGAGAGTGCGCTCGTATTTACTCACGTGACTGGTCCCGCTCCTTGGCTTCGAGGCACTCCTGCAGTTCCTTGATTTTAAGGTCAAGGACGGTGTTATTCTCGCGCAGCTGCCAATGGAGACGTCTGTTCTCGCCAACAAGGGTCTCCAGTATGACGGGTAACGTGTCTTGAGGGGGAGGAGGGGATGGACGCACAGACCTATTGCGACACGTGATTAAAGTCATTTCTGCCAATATTGTACATCTACGTATACCCCCCAACAACCATATGCACACAAAACACGGCCATATTTGTCAACCACGCCCGACCATATCTGAACATTCTAGTGACAGATATGTGGTTTATGAACATTATCTACCACTCGTCTGACTTCCATGCAAGCGACTTACGAGTTTAATGCCTGCATGCCTGGTGGTTGTCTGGTCTCGGGAAGTACATTGGGATATGTCCTGTCATACTCGTAGATGGCACTTGGCCGTGTGTAGGGACCTGTAGGCTGAGTCATGAAAGAGGGAAATCCCCGTTGCGCATGCGCGCAGCGCGTAATGCTACCGCTCCCAACAAAAATTACCTACGTAACCGTCTACGCATTTTAGTACAACCATTGAGATCGCTCTTCTTTCATTCCAGATTTGCCGCACTTAATGAGCGTGAAACTGATTTTTTTTTCTTAAGTCCAAGCAGAAAGTAATACACATCGCCATTGAACAATGATAAAAAGGTTGTTGAGCAAGGTAATGTATACGATAGCACGATTATGATTATTGCTGATCAACTTATTTTTGGGACAATTGTCCTCCACCTCGAGCAACAATTGTGATACTGGAAGGTGCAGGTACAGTGCAACAGCACGTAACACGTGCAGCGCGCGGGAATAGCACATCTCGTGCACTTTAATACTTACTGGAAAATCCTAACACTGTACTCATAGACAGCCAACTTTCCATTGGATAATTCCCATTGAGTGACACTTACCATAATGAGGGTGCCTGTGTCAGGTGTAGGGTGCCTGTGTCAGGTGTAGGGTGCCTGTGTCAGGTGTAAGGTGCCTGTGTCAGGTGTAGGGTGAAGTGTCAGGTGTAGGGTGAAGTGTCAGGTGTAGGGTGCCTGTGTCAGGTGTAGGGTGCCTGTGTCAGGTGTAGGGTGCCAGTGTCAGGTGTAGGGTGCCTGTGTCAGGTGTAGGGTGCTTGTGTCAGGTGTAGGGTGCCTGTGTCAGGTGTAGGGTGCCTGTATCAGGTGTAGGGTGCCTGTATCAGGTGTAGGGTGCCTGTGTCAGGTGTAGGGTGAGGTGTAGGGTGCCTGTGTCAGGTGTAGGGTGCTTGTGTCAGGTGTAGGGTGCCTGTGTCAGGTCTTCTATGTGTATAAAGTACAAATGTTTGACCCACCGATAATATCAACAGTGTATTGGATTGGTCCGGCGGTGGGGGTCTGGACTAAGGAGCGCCGATTAATAAATAACTGATGTTGTATTAATGTTATTACTTTTCATGGCTGACTCAGCCAGTTTTTGTTTTTAACAGAGGTTGGTTCTCGCAATTTTCCTCCCGTATGGATCGCCAATGTAAGCCTGAGGTTAGCTGGTGTTAAGTATCCCGAGTAAACCCTTTCGCAAGCTCGCGAGTTGCAGGACGCTACAAACAGCTTCTTCATCACACGCGTTGCGGTCATGGGGTTCAAGTGCCGCACACTCGTACTTCAAGGGCAGCTGGATGCCTCAGAGCGCGAGTGTGAGCATCTTCGGGCGCTGGTCCAGCAACAGCAGCAAGACAAGGAGCTATCGGTAGGCCCTTAATGGCAATGTTCAAACGGAGATACTGCTTAAAACCCCGGCGCAATGCAGGTATTGAGAGATGATTTCCCTTAGTGCCTGATGCCCTGACTTAAGCATAGATAGTGTGTGAGGAGGATTTGAAACGGGACCAATCAACATTTGTTACCATTTCCACTCCTCGACACGCGAGTATTTTTTTTTCTTGTTGGCAGCATCTTGACTAAGGTTGGAGGGTTGAAGGAGGTCAAATACTATTGCCTACCTTCACTGCTGCTAATAATAAAATTCTCTTCAATTTGGTTCCTTACCGCTCCTAAGGCGATTCTAAGATTAAAAAAATAAAAAATAAAAATAAAAAGCCAGTGGGCACGTACTAGTAGCACTAAAAAAAAAAGCAAATTGTAGCGCAACACCATCGAATAAAAAGGTACGGTCCTACCTAAGTCCAATTATGTTTGTTATGTACTCCAAATCGAGTTTCAATCGATACTACGTACATAAGGGCATACGTACCAACGGCACAGTGGTGACAGAAACGCGCTGTATATAACTGCTCAAAAACAGAAGGTACAAGCCGTAACCGAGTAGCTATAGTGCATTTTGACAAAAACTATAGACAAATGATCACGCTCAATGTTCACACGGAGATGCTGCTTTCTGAGTAGGAGACCTCAACAAACATGTTAGTGACGTCCTATACGTACCACGTAACGTAATAAGGTTCGTAAGACTCTACTATCACTTATGCGATGTAGCCAGATGTAATTTACTGTTCTGAAAAAAAACAAACAAAAAAACAAGGAGCACAAATGGCAACGGTTTTCTCGTTTTGAGTGACCTAGTCTGTTAATGAGGTCATGTCACAAGCGCTCACGTGACGCGTTTCTATCTGACTTAAGCCATGCTACAATTTATGTTTTCTTTCGTCCAGGCCAGAGTGAAACAGGATAAAATAAGGCTTGAAAGTGAAAAGCAAAACTTGGAAGGTGTGGTGTCCCTTCTTCAAGAAGACATCATAAAGCTTCACAAAAAGCTGAACACAGCAATTGATACTATACAGAAGAGAGATGAGGTCAGACAATTGTGTGACTTTCATTGTTTCAGCATTCAAGGTCAGTTGATGTGCACTAATAGGAGATCACACGTCTTCACACACTTGAAGCCGAGCGTTTGGAGTTGAAAAAAACAAAGGAAACGCTGCAGAGGCAATCAGAGGAAATAGCCAGGTCTTCCTTACCTCATGCACCCGTACCAGCAAAGAGAACAGTCTTTCCAAGGCCTGGGGAGCAGGTAAGGAGCCATATGTGTGTGCCATTGAAGTACAGGTTGTTGTGGGTTTTACCATCTCTGTTCAAACTTAGGAATCACAACACCAACATCAGATACCATGGCCATGTCCTCATCAGCCAGGTGGCTCAACCATTGCTGATGAACCTCATTTACATACTGATGCATTGCACAAAGTATACTCATAATGCATTGCAAAGTGCAATCCTGACATCTCCCTAAGACCCTTACCACTACTCAATTGGCAGACTTGGGTGAGGGTAATCAATTGTGAAGAGGACTTTGTAGTCATGGATGGCTCTAGAGACTTAATTCATCAATGGAGCCATTTTTGTTGTTGGAATTTTAGCTGCCATGAAAGATGAGGGCACATGATTATGGTTTATAGTGACCTTCAGCAGCACTTGTAAGGTCACAATCCGCACAATACTCAGCATAGGTGTTTGAAAATGTTTATAACAGTTGTCGCATGCACAAAGAACCGGAAATACGACAAAGCTTCAGTTTATTTTTTCTCCTGTTGTGATTTCAGTGCGCGGACAACAATCTTTTGCTCCTCGATAAGAAACGCCCTAACGACCCTAAAAACGAACGGTGAAAAAGGCGTTAGAGGCGGAAATATCGGCACGCACACAGACAAAGTGCTGCGTACCTATCTCTCAAGCATCTGTGGCATCGAGAACCTCCATACGCTCTGGACACGGTTTTCTTGGGCTTGGACAGATGCTTTAGATCGTAGGGTCTAAGAGCAGGGATCCCGCTTAGCTTGTGACCACAGTCTCCACACTTGGGGACTTTTCCCTTCTTTTGCGTGTACAAGTATACCAATCTTCCACCTGGGGTTTTGGAGCTAGAAAAAAACGAGTAGGCCTTAATTGGAAACATATTCGAAGTGCGAGCTTAGTGCCATTAGATTGATGCTTACACGGCACGCCACACAACACAAACGTCTTATAAACTATTCAAACGCGAATGCGAACATAAGTTTTGACTTACATCCTCTTACGGTTGGATCTAGTATTCCACCCAAGTCTTCGTCGGTAAGTTAGCCTGTTCACCATCTTCACAAACAAGACACGAAAGCAGTACACACAGTACTAACAGAGGCTTAATAATGAGACTGTTTAGATACCTTGGACGAATGGCCTCGTGTAGTTGTCCGAAAAGAAAGATTCCCGAAATGCGCATGCGCAAAAACAGACGCTCGCTGAGCATGGGATAAGGAACACTTCTTGCATTTCTTTGTCAATATGAATAAATAATAAAGAAGGAAAAAAAAAAAGAAAGATGTATTGCTAATTAAAACCAGATGCACAACTGCCTCATCGGTCTTTCGTTTTGGCAAAGCGGTATTATATACATGTTAGGCTTTGATCAGACTCCGCCCATAAACCTACTAGATCGACGTAATACGGAGGCGTCCAATAAGCCGTCATGGCAGCGACTAGTGTCCACTTATGCTTGACCCCGGAATGTGGAAAGCCAGCGGGACTCCAGTGCCCCACGTGCATAAAGCTCGGGATAGAAGGAAGCTTCTTCTGCTCGCAGGTGCGTTCTCAATGGGTGTGTACGGGGAGGTTCTATGGTGTTGCTGCATGTGTAGGAATGCTTCAAGGGTTCCTGGACTAATCACAAACTGACGCACAAGAAGGCCGCAGGTTAGTGTAGGAGATACTTTTTTTCCCCCTTCCCTTTTAAAGAAAGCCTCGCGTTTTTATAGGGCCATCTGATGATGCTTCCAAGTTCAACCCGTGGCCCTGGTTCGAGTTCACTGGCCCCATTAGGCCGTTTTTGCAGGTGTGCGCGATGTCATGCTATTGTTGTGTGCGTGATTGCTACCGCCTTCGTACATACGATCAGACCCCAAGGCGGACAGTTCCCGCTCACATCTCCCGCCCAGATTACGCAGCATCTGGTAAGTCACACCCCGTGTCCGCGCCAGTGCGGCGTTACGAAACTAGAGGCGCACAGGTATTCCCGAAAGCGAAAGAGAATCGAAGCGTGCCAATGTGATGAAAGTACTGAGCCCCGCGGAGATACAAGGAATGCGTACTGCTTGCAAGGTTCCTTTTTTTTTTTTTTTTACCCACACGCTCCATTATCCCATTGCCAATGGGCCCAACATGCCCTCTCATCCATCACACAGTATACCAGAGAGGTACTGGATGTGGCTGCAGCAGCTATTAAGCCAGGGGTCACCGGGGACGAGATTGACCGCATCGTACATGAGGCAAGTCTTGGCACCTTTGTCGCCTCAAGTTCAGCTCGTTTAATTGGCATGCCTACCTGGCAAGCTTATCCAGTGTGCAGTTACCTGTCCCTTTTCCCCCAGGCCTGCATTGAGCGCAACTGTTACCCCTCACCACTCAATTATGTGAACTTCCCAAAGTCATGCTGTATCTCAGTCAACGAAGTCATCTGTCACGGCATCCCTGATAAGAGAGAGCTTGAGGATGGAGACATATGCAATGGTCAGCTTCGTGTCACTAGTGCATCGTCGCAACATGCCCTGCCCTTTCAGTCGACATCAGTGTGTACTACATGGTTACCATGGTGATGCCAACGAGACCTTTTTTGTGGGTAAAAGTGTGGATGATGCATCGCGTCGTCTTGTGAAGGGCCGCCTACGAGTGCATGATGAAGGGGGATTGCTATTGTAGGTGGAGTGTGTGTGTGTGTGTGTGTCTGGATATGGTGTGTGTGTTGGGTTATGTGTGTGTATGTGTGTTTATGTGTGTGTGTGCACGTGTGTGGTGTGTTGGGTTATGGTGTGTGCACGTTGGTGTGTGTGGTGGTGTGTGTTGTGTTGTGTGCGTGCACGTGTGTGTGTGTGTGTTGGGTTATTTGTGCACGTGTGTGTGTGTTGGATGTGTGCACGATGTGCTGTGTGTGGGTGATGTGTGCACGATGTGGGGTGATGTGTGCCTGTGTGGTTGTTATGGTGCACGTGTGTGTGTGTGTTGGGTTATGTGTGCCACGTGTGTGTGTGTGTGTGTTGGGTTATGTGTGCACGTGTGTGTGTGGTGTTGGGTTATGTGTGCACGGTGTGTGTGTTGGGTGTGTTGTGGTTATGTGTGCCGATGGGCGTGTGTGTGTGTGTGTGTTGGGTTATGTGTGCACATGTGTTGTGTGTGTTGGGTTATGTGTTGCACGTGTGTGTGTGTGTGTTGGGTTATGTGTTGCACGTGTGTGTGTGTGTGTGTGTGTTGGGTTATGTGTGCACGTGTGTGTGTGTGTGGTTATGTGTGCACGATGTGCGTGTGTGTTGTGTGTGTTGTTGGTTATGGTGGCATGATGTGTGTGTTTATGCATGTGTCTGGTGTACTGTGTGTGCGAGTGTGAGTGTGTATATGAGGGTGCTTCATCTTTACACCTCACAGTGCATCCAGGGGAACGCTATCGAAACGTCGGGCAACGAGATTCAGAAGCACGCACAACTCAACGATGTCTCCGTGGTGCGTACGTACTGTGGCCATGGCATCAATCAGTGAGTTGTCCACTGACATCCTATGTGGAAGAGGAGACCTGATTCCTCCACTTCTGCGCCACCACAGGCTGTTCCACACTCTGCCTAATGTCCCGCATTACTCAAGTAGGTTTTGTGCTCCATTTGTTCCATTTGTCGTCGTCATTCGTCGCATGTTGCAGAGAACAAGGCTGTAGGCATAATGAAAGCAGGACACACGTTCACCATTGAGCCTATGATAAATCAGGGTCAGTTATTCAACGCACCGCCTAAAATGCAGCCTGCGCTTTACTGTACAAATTAAGGTACCTGGCAGGACGTCACGTGGCCAGATGAATGGACTGCAGTAACAGCCGTACGTGGTCTTAGTTGCAAAACCTCAATATATACGTGTGTGTTTGCGCGCATGCTGACCTTTTTATTTTTTAGGACGGAAAACGGTCTGCGCAGTTTGAGCATACGCTGCTCGTGACGGACACTGGTTGCGAGATTCTGACACTCCGGCCTGACAACGACGGAATGCCCCACTTCATGACCCAATAACAATAATTGATTATTATAAATCATTCGGAGGAAAATATTTCGATTCTATAATTCGGAAATGGGTGTAATACGGTCCTTTCCACGCGGTCGATATTTGGAGAAGCGAAGTAACAAGGATGGTAAGTGGCTGTGATGTACCCGAGTCCAGTTTGACTTGAGTCGGAAGAAGGTCGTATCTTTTACTCAGTGAGAACAATTGCTTTCTGTGTAGGGTGCAATCAAGAGCTTTATACTGAAGAAAAGGTTAGCTAAGAAAATGAAGCAGAACAGACCAATCCCCCAGTGGATTAGACTACGCACTGGCAACACGATAAGGTACTTGACCCTGAACGGACGATAGGAGACGTACTGCGTTACGTTTTGGTATGTGTTAGGTACAACTCGAAAAGAAGAAACTGGAGAAAGACAAAGCTGGGATTCTGATCAGAACGTGGCCATACTGTACAGTGTCTGCATTTGTTGGATTACCTGTACATTGCATTGATGAGAATATGGTTCCCTTGACCCCAAATTTCTATCTTGGGTCAGTCCCAGCGTAATTACATGTACAGCGTACCGTAGTTCTACTAAAGTCAAGTCTACTGTATTGATTTAGAGAGAACATAGTTTAATCCATTGCTATTACCATGGATATATCCATGCCATTAATACTGAGCGCTGGAATAGCCTATAGTATTTAACATTAATATGCGGTTGATTCCCTCGGGGGGTCATGGGCGTGTGAATTAAAGTTATTGTCTGATTGCGCATGCGCTGTGCAATGGTGGGTGTGACGCGGGGGACGTGACAACAACACTTGGTGTTTGCCAACTTGTTCCCGGTACGCTCATTTGTAGTAAAGTTTGTTTGATCCTACGTGTTGTGCTGTAGGTCGTGAGGCTTTTGCCATGACGGACGAACCTATTGACCTGTCCGTCGAAGCATTAACAGGGACAGTTTATGATCTGTGTGTCAGTCCGTTTGAGACGATCCTGGGAATTAAGATGAAGATTCAGAGGCTTGAAGGTTTCTGTGCTTACGAGTATCCAGTCCCTGCTCTACTTTAACCCTCGTAGGCATTCCGGTCTACCAACAGCAGCTAGTGTACAAAGATACGGAGCTTCAAGATGAGTTTTGCCTGGAGGAATACGGAATTTGTTCGGGGGCACAACTGAAATTGTTGATCGCCATGCGTGGAGGGCCCGTGCACGCACACAGAAGTACGCTTAGGGCCAGCCATGTTGTAGCACATTTGATACCGGTGCTCCCTGTAAACCAATAGTCCCTCTAGAGGATCCAACCTTGCTGGAGATAGCCGAGTTACTCGAGGCGGGACGGAGCTCCTCACGTAGCCCGGAACATAGGTTGACTGTGATGTTTGTAAGGTAATCCTGGATACATCAAAGTGTCGTGTTGAAAGTGTGAACGTTTGCGCGCGTTTGCTTTAGTATGCGTTGTGTGTGTGTGTATGTGTGTGTGTGTGTGTGTGTGTGTGTGTGTGTGTGTGTGTGTGTGTGTGTGTGTGTGTGTGTGTTCGAGTACATATGTACATATTGTATGTATGAATGCGTTTTATGTGTCGGTCCACATAGGGACGGAGATGATGTGGGGATCGTGCAGGTGTATCCCGAAGACATCGAGAGCACCAGGTCTGCACACACACACACACACACACACACACACACACACACACACACAAACATGCATGTGACATGCACGCAAGCACACATATGCAGTACGTTCACATGCAAGCACACAGACACACACAAACACACATGCACACACACACACACACACACACACACACACACACACACACACACACACACACACACCACAGCTTTTGTTTTAGCCCACTATCCTTTAGCACCATCTCAACAATGGGTCCAGTGCCCTGTGAGCCACCAACTACCAAGGTACTTGCACTTGTTATGATGTCATCTGACCCACTATGTAATCCTCTGTAACAGTCTTCCCGTCTCTTGTCTCAACCTTAATAAATATTCTCAATCTCAATTCCTTACAGACCCTGCAAGAGAACAGCACAACGCGAAACAAGATGAAGGAACTGCAAGCCAGGATCAGGAGGAGACACGAGGTAGGTGAGGGGAGGAGGGAGTTGGAGATACAAAGTGACCGACCGACACATCTCACAGCCGCACCCAGGGTCCGTGACCAAGCCACGAAGGGCACAACTGTATGCTGTGCACGCACGCATTTTATGTCAGCTCTCAGACCTCACACACTGACAGGTTGGTGTTGGAGGGAAGGGTGGCCAGCCGGCTCCTCTCGTCTCGAGGGTGCACCACTCCCACCGCACTGACCTCCGACGAGCAGGGCAGATTCCCATTCCACTCGGAAAGACAGGTTCCATCTGCGCACCGATCGAGAGCCCAGGCCTGTGGGGGTGTTCGTGGGGAGGAAGCAGATGAGGATGGGGAGGAGGAGGATGGGTGTGACAAGGTGGAGGCCAGAAGACAGGGACCAGTGCGTTCGTGCAGAGGTTAGTGAACAAGTATATTCTCAGCTAATAGTCCAAACACACAGCTCTCATGTCCTCAGTCAAGGATCTTGCAGGCCATCTCTCGGAGTTGCTGCTTCAAGATCCAAGTCCCAACAACTGGTTGCCAAGGTTGCCGACTGGACACACCCTAAATGACACCAAAAAAAGAAGTAATGTTTTTGGTCTTGAAGTGATGTTTTGGGTCTTCTTTTGGTTTGCATGTACAAGTTGGTGGTTTGCAGGTTATTAATGTGTGTGTGTGTGTGGGTTTGTGTGTGTGTGTTTTTGTGTGTGGGTTTGTGTTTGTGTATTTGTGTGAGTTTGTTTTTGAGTGTGTGTGTGTGTGTATGTGTGTTTGCAATATAGGAGTTGCATGTGATGGTATGTGTCCAGGGAAATACATCATATGGTAGGTGTCCATGGAAATACATCATATGGTAGGTGTCCAGGGAAATACATCATATGGTAGGTGTCCAGGGAAATACATCATATGGTAGGTGTCCATGGAAATACATCATATGGTAGGTGTCCAGGGAAATACATCATATGGTAGGTGTCCATGGAAATACATCATATGGTAGGTGTCCAGGGAAATACATCATATGGTAGGTGTCCAGGGAAATACATCATATGGTAGGTGTCCATGGAAATACATCATATGGTAGGTGTCCATGGAAATACATCATATGGTAGGTGTCCAGGGAAATAATCATATGGTAGGTGTCCAGGGAAATACATCATATGGTAGGTGTCCAGGGAAATACATCATATGGTAGGTGTCCATGGAAATACATCATATGGTAGGTGTCCAGGGAAATACATCATATGGTAGGTGTCCATGGAAATACATCATATGGTAGGTGTCCAGGGAAATACATCATATGGTAGGTGTCCAGGGAAATACATCATATGGTAGGTGTCCATGGAAATACATCATATGGTAGGTGTCCAGGGAAATACATCATATGGTAGGTGTCCATGGAAATACATCATATGGTAGGTGTCCAGGGAAATACATCATATGGTAGGTGTCCATGGAAATACATCATATGGTAGGTGTCCAGGGAAATACATCATATGGTAGGTGTCCAGGGAAATACATCATATGGTAGGTGTCCAGGGAAATACATCATATGGTAGGTGTCCATGGAAATACATCATATGGTAGGTGTCCAGGGAAATACATCATAGGTAGGTGTCCAGGGAAATACATCATATGGTAGGTGTCCAGGGAAATACATCATATGGTAGGTGTCCAGGGAGATACATCATATGGTAGGTGTCCAGGGAAATATATGTGGCAGGATATTTTCGGTGTGAGAGCATGTGTACACATGTCGACTGTTAGCTGTTTGTGTGTGTTTAGTGTGCAGATGGGTGGATGGTACTTCTGCTGTCTGGATCCATGCAGGGCTATGTCAACCTGCAAGCACTATCTGTTGTAGCTGTGTGCATACCACTGCCATGAACCAGTGACACATACACACCTGTTGATGTACTGGGGTACTGGGCTTCTGTTGATAAAACACGTGTGTGTGGGTGGGTGTTGTATGTGCTAGTCTTACCTTCATTATCCTATCATCCGTCCACCCCAAGGTTCACAGTGTGTCCCTCTTCCTGCTGTTGCCACAAGCTCCCTTGTCACTCAGACCTCCATTTGCCACAAACAGCGGAACAGGTGTGCTCACTGTGGCAAGAAGACACGTCTAGCAGCTGCCTACAATTGCAGGTCAGCTCGCACACTTCTACTTGATGCTAAGGCCATAGCTCACCTCATTCTCTTTTGCAGGTGTGGGGGAGTGTATTGTGCAGTCCATCGCTACCCTGAGGTCCACGCGTGTACATACGACTACAAGGCCGAAGGCAGGCAAACGCTATCAAAGAATAACCCTAAAGTCGTAGCGTCCAAAATCCACAAAATATGAATGTTTGTTTGTTGCATTGTTGTTCGTTCGACGTGTTCCTTCGTGGTAATTCATTACGTCATTCCAAACCCATACAACGTTAAAATGCCCGCCGGAGTCATGAAAGCGGGCTTGGTCGTCGCCGCTTTGTTCGTTAGCGTGTTATCTTTACCAGTTGACCAACGCAAAGATCAACCAGGCAAACAGGACCCGTTCCCCGGTCTCGATAAGGAGGAGTTTAGGAGATACTGGGACGATGCAGTAAAGAACAATCCTGGTAAGTGCATTGATCTGAGGTAGGTGGTTGCAGGTATAGATAAGCTTTGCATTGAACAGAATTGGCTAAGCGATTGGGTAAGATGCGTCCCGAGGATATCCCTGGGGCGCACCCAAGACTGGCAGACAAGATAGCGAGGGAGTTCCCAGATTTGAGAGGCCAGTTTGACGAGGCGAGGAGGATGAACATTGACGAGCTAAGACAGTTCCAGAAGTAAGCGCTCTGACGGCCGGTACTTAATGAGGTTGAATAGTATACTGGCGACTTTCAAAGGCATAAATTTGCACTGTACGATTATGTACCAACATTGAAGGTGCCAGGGTTATGGCGCTGACAGGTATTCGATGCAACAGAGGGATGGGGGGAGATTGTGAATTCTTTCCTTTGCGTTGTGTACGATTGACAAATGGAATCGCCCATTGGCATTCGGGACGTGTTTAAATCTAAAGGCGCCATGTTGTTGGTAAACAAAGTACAGTTCTTGTTATGTTGTCAACCCAACCCGCGTGCACATGGTCTGATTGAAACGCTCTAGCTAGCTGCGATAGATCTACCATGGTATACACAAGTGTACCAGTAGCGGGTGGTATACACAAGTGTACCAGTAGCGGGTGGTATACACAAGTGTACCAGTAGCGGGTGGTATACACAAGTGTACCAGTAGCGGGCGGTATACACAAGTGTACCAGTAGCGGGTGGTATACACAAGTGTACCAGTAGCGGGTAGTATACACAACTGTACCAGTAGCGGGTGGTGTACCATAGCAGGTGGTATACACAAGTGTACCACAGCTATACATGTAGTACTTGTTAGCTAACTCTCTGGCTGTGTGACCCATGTCTCCATGTGGTGCTAGGGGAAATGTTGAGGAGGGGGAGAGAAGAGGTTGATAAGAGTGTATGGGTGAGGAGAAGGGCAACAATTAGAATGAAGGCTTATCTTTTTTTTTTTTGTTGCTTTGCTACACTCAGGGTAAACAACTGGAAGAACGGAGCTGGTTTCCCGCAGCAACCACCTCAACGAGGCCAGCAGCAGTGGCCATCAATGTCTGGTGACCCCCAGTGGCCTGATGGCAGGAGAGGAGGGGGTCCACAGCGGGGTCCTCAGGGGGGCATGCCTCAGTGGCCGGGCAGGCATGAGGCAGATGATCTTGAGAACAGACTGAAAGAGGTTGTGTTTTTGTGCGGACATTTGATGTTATGATGTGTTAGATGCACTGCTCCGCTAGCAGAAGCAGAAGCTGTTGGAAGAAATGGATCGGAAGCGGAAAGAGGATTTCAAGAGGTACGAGATGCGAATGGAACACCAGCAGAGAGCAAAACTAAAGGAAGCACAAGACGAGAAGGAAAGGCTGAAGTTGGAGCAAGAGTGAGTGTGTGGTGATGTGTTTGAGCCTTCTGTGTGCAAAGGCATGTTCTCTCGTTAAACATATACATAATGCATGTAGTGATAACCATAATGCATGTAGTGATAAGGGATTCCCGTTCCTTACCACTGGGTGTACACCATTGGTCCAGACTGAAAGATCATAGGGAACAGATCTTGAAGCACCAAAGGATCAATCACCCGGCAGGGAGAAAGCAGCTGGAAGAGGTTTGGGACAAGCAGGATGGCCTCACACAGGAGAAGTTTGATCCCAAAACTTTCTTCTTCCTTCATGGTAAGCCCATCTCCAAACTTATTCAATTTAGCTAATAAGTTTGTTGTATAGACACTAATGGAGACAGATATCTGGACCCTCTGGAGATGGAAGCACTATTCTACAGTGAGATCAAGAAGGTGTATGGGGATGATGCCGATGGAATCGAAGCACATGAAGATATGGCACGAATGAGGGAGCATTCATTGAATGAGGTGTGTTTGTATGTGTATCTGTGATTGTTGTGTGTACACGTGCGTATGTGTTTGTATCTGTGATTGTTGTGTGTACATGTGCGTATGTGTTTGTATCTGTGGTTGTTGTGTGTACATGTGCATATGCATATGGTCTGTGTGTGCCCTATTGTGAAACACTGTAGTTTCTTGGTCACAGATGGATGAGGACAGAGATGGGTTGGTTAGTCTTGAAGAGTTTATGAAGTACACATCAAACAAAGTGTTTGACACCAATGATGAATGGAAACCAGTTCGTGACCATCCTGAAGAGGTCTTCACTGAGCAGGTGAGTGTGTGCCGAGGCGATGAGCACTGTTTGAAAGTGAATTTGAATGTGGGTATGGTATGGGTGGGCTTTATTAGGAATTGGAGCAGTTTGAGAAGCACTATGCAGATTATGAGGCAGATTATGATGGTATCGTGAGTACTAATGGAGATGAGCCGAAGGGAGAGGAGGAACACAAAGGAGAGGGGTTGAAAGAGAAAGCAGACCACAAGGACGAGGTGAAGGAACTGAAAGCTGAGAAGGTCGAAGACCATAAGGTGGAAGTGAAAGCTGAGGAGAAAAAAGATGAGAATATGGTGGTTCCAAATGAACACGCGCCAGCTGTGGGTAATGCTGCTTGATTGGCTTGAGTAGTTTAAATCTCTAGATTGCCTGTTTCTGCATTTTGTTGTTTTTTCATGTGTACACTGCTTTAGACCAGCTGGACAATAGTGAACTGGAGAAGCTTTATGTTGAATAATTTTAATAACCGTTAGCATAAATCAGGACAAGAAGTAAATCAAGTGCTTATTTGTAATTGTGAGCACAATCGAAGTCTTTCTTGTGTGTGTGGTGTGTGTGGTGTGTGTATTTCATAAGGACAAGAAGTAAATCAAGTGCTTATTTGTAATTGTGAGCACAATCAAAGTCTTTCTTGTGTGTGTGTGTGTGTGTGGTGTGTGTGTGTGTATGTACATAAGCATGCATCCCATTAAACAATGACCAGCCACACAAAGGGAAGTGGAATATGCTGATGAGCCAATATCTGGTACATCCTTTCAATTACTTGAAAACAATTTTCCCTCCCAAACAAAATAATAAACTGAACTAAACCTATGGCAGTACACGACACCCAACACAGGTAAAGGGAAGACAGCAACTTTCTATTCTCTCTGTTTTTACATAGGAGCCATTGAGTGACACTACCAAGTCCACAGAAACTGGCAGAATAAATATAGCTTGCCTTTGATGCAGTATCACAACCCCCATATTTGGATGGATCTTGTAATATATAATCTCTGTTGTAATCAAGCTACTACAAGCCTCATCCACATAACAATATAAGTTGTCAAACACTTCACTTAACAGCAGCTGCTTTAAATCAAAATACCAACACTGTAGCTAGCTAACGCAAAGGATAATGATTAATGACAAAGCTTTGATAGATTCAATTCTTAAGCAAACTGTGTTCTATACTTCTGTGCCCCGGCTATCAAGCTTGGACTAGTGAAGTCTATCTATGCTCGGACACATTATCAGGGGGCTTTCATTCAGCAGGGTTGACTAGTCTATCTATGCTCGGACACATTATCAGGGGGCTTTCATTCAGCAGTTGAACTGAATGGTGACGGTGGAATCTCCCCGTGTGAGGCGCTCCTCGAGTCCCAAGGCATGAGGATTGGAACTTGCAGTTTCCTGGGTCTGATCATTTGCTGAGGCGTCCTCAACGAGAAACGAAACACCACTTTCCGAACCGTCTTGGGCCTGTGGAAACAAGCGTATTTATGTCTTCGCTTTCTTTGTACGTGTATTATTATTAAATATTAACCCTTCAATCTCGGCACATGGTAGTACAGCTACACTCGCAAACTGCACTCCTGTTATTGTCACTGTTAAACATAAAATGGATATGGATGAGGATCGAGAGACGCTGTCAGATGGTAAGTAGGCAGATAGTTATCTCTTTCGCTCCCACCCGAAGATTTAAACTTGCCTAGACGACGAAATGGACGACGTAGAGGAAGAAGAAGAGGATGAAGGGGAGGACGGTGAGAATGCCACCACGGGCGAAGAACCCAAGGTAATTTAGATATTAAGTCGTCTTTCTACCGCTATCGTTACGCTGGGGCGCACTTCGCAGCAGGTGTACTTACCTGGACAGCCGCTGGAGGAAGGTGAAGAGCTGGTCTATGACCACACCGCGTATCATATGTACCACGAGGTAAAGGCGGCGGTATTAAGTGATGGAAGTATTTTCTATCTCATCCCTCTCAACACCTTCTTGTACCGCATTGTTCTATGCAGGCGCAGACTGGTGCGCCATGTCTAAGCTTCGATGTTCTTCGCGACTCTCTAGGAAACCAGAGGACGGAGGTGAGTTTGGTTCCATTTAATAAGTTACCCCCTTCCAGCAAGTATTTGTTGTCAGCCACATAAAAAGCTGTGTGTATATTATCACGTGACAGTACCATTGTGAGCCGTGTACTTACCGTTGTGATTTACAAGTATATTTGTTGCATCATCTGCTCAGTACCCGATGACAGTGTATTTGGTTGCTGGGACACAAGCGGAGGATTCCAAACCCAACTTCATTGTTCTGATGAAGATGGCTGATCTGAAGAGGACGTCTCAAAATGATGAAGACAGTGAGTTACGAGAAACGATGCAACACATTTACAGATCAGTGTGCAGGCAGCTGTTAGCAGTGTGTGTGCAGGCAGCTGTTAGCAGTGTGTGTATGCGTGTGTCGTTGTGGTACTGAGACATTCCCTCTGACCACGGCAGGTGAGGATGAGGAGGCAGTGGATGATGAAGACACACCACAGCTGGACACAATCATGATACAGCATGAAGGGGTTATCAATAGGCTCAGGGTGAGGGACCCGGCAACCTGGTTGTTGATATAAATGGGACAGTATCCGGTAAAAGTGTGCCAGTGGTGCTATTTCAAGGACGAGTAATGCTTGCATTGAAACGTATGGCTAATTCAGTGCCCCTTTAAGAAGGAATTAGTTAAGGCAAGTTTTACTATGGCGCGGGTTGTGCTCAGTATGGCGCAAAGGCGGGCCTCACAAAGATCGTAAAACAGGTGAAAGTCGAGACCGGTGCGATTTGACCCTGCATGTGCCTTCGACGCAACTCCAAACTCCAAGGCGCCTTTGGCGTCCCCCAAAATTTCCCTTTAAAAATGCAGTGCTCTGTTAGGATTCATTGTTAAGGATAGTCAAATTTTTGATGCGTAAAGAACTTTCCTGAACAGAAAATTCCCCCCCCCCCCAAAAATAATAATAATAATAATAAAAATAAACAATGGACAACTTGTAGAACTACTCACTAGCCACTTACGCTGGACAAGTTGTTACATGTGTTGATTTTTTTTGCCAACCTGTATGGGTTCACCTCACAGAATTATGTAACTATTAGCAACTTTTATAAGATTTCCATAGCAGTGTTTTGCTGTTGAATCCTTATTTTTAAGTAGGATTTTAAATATAATTTTGTTTGTGCATTGGTGTGGCTTTAGACTTCCCACTAACCATGTGGATAATTAACTTGATGATAGCTAAGTGTATTCACGAGCAGAGTTGATCAAATATGTAAACTATCTGAACTTCATGAGACGTCATGAATCAGTGGTGAGCATAAGAACTTACAAATTACTTTGATTTGCAACAAGCTGTAAAAATGTATGTAGCATATTAATTTCTATTGCAGCTATTGTAGCTAACCAATCAATGCAGGTGGCTTCAATGGAAGAGCGTCATTTAGTAGCGACGTGGTCAGACAGTGGTGTGGTTGGCATCTGGGACTGCTCCAAGCATGTGCTACTTCTGGACGCCCCGTCTGCCGGGGGGATGGCGGGAAAGAACTTGAAGGGTCACAAGGAGACACCACTGTTCACCTTCAGTGGCCACCAGGTGAGGGGGGAGAGGTGAGGGGGGAGGTGATGGTGTCATCACATGTGCTAACCTGTTTTTAATAGGTTGAGGGGTTTGCTATGGACTGGTCCAAAACTGTTGCTGGGAGACTTGCGACGGGTGACTGTACAAAGAACATACACATATGGAACCCATCGCAGGGGACATGGCTGGTCGATCAGAGGCCACTGTGTGGTCACACAAAGTCTGTTGAAGACATCCAGTGGAGTCCAAATGAACCTAGTGTAAGCCTGTTACCCTCTGGTTGCTACAAAGTCTGTCTTGTCAGCTTCTTTTCTACACTGACATCCAACAAACTGCCATGTGTCACTGAAAAGAAAACTCATGTGTGGTTATCTCATGTATGGTTAACTTAACTCATGTGTGGTTAACTCATGTGTGGTTAACTCATGTGTGGTTAACTCATGTGTGGTTAACTCATGTGTGGTTTTGTTCATTGTGAAGGTGTTGGCTTCGTGCTCTGTGGACCAGACTATACGTGTGTGGGATTGCCGTGCCAACCCTTCCAAGGCCTGTATGTTGACCACACATGCCCATGACACAGATGTCAACGTCATTTCCTGGAACAGGTTGGTGAAAGAAAGTGCTGTATGCATGTAGCAATGTGAAGTCATTCTCTCTCACTCACTCTCACTCACTCTCACTCACTCTCACTCACTCACTCTCACTACTCTCTCTCACTCACTCACTCTCACTACTCTTTTCCCTCCCTCCCCCTCCCTCCTTCCCACCCTCACTCACTCTCTCAGGAGTGAACCATTGCTGGTATCGGGGGCAGATGATGGAACTCTGAAAATATGGGATTTCAGACAATTCAAGAGGTATATCCAGAGGGGTATCTCTTGTACCACCATTAATGATGGTCATGTGGTCTTCATTGCAGTGGAGTGCCAGCTGCCACCTTCAAGCACCATACAGCAGCTATATCGTCAGTGGAGTGGCACCCCAGTGACAGCAGTGTGTTTGCATCGGCGGGGTCTGATGACCAGGTAAGGCTCCAACATCGCTTAACCCTATAACGGACAAAACGAATAATTAGCTTCTGTCTAAATTATTTTAAGTTAGCTTACAAAGCATATTAGCTAGGAGATGTTTTAGATGGACAACACTCAGTGCATTTGAAGTGACTTAATGCCTAACTTAGCTGCGCTGACGTAGGCTATTGTTCATGGTCAGCTATGTCGTTTGCCACACGCCCTCTTTTACTCCTCAAAGGGGTAGGCAGGCTTCTCGAAATTCAAACTATTGTTTCATTTAGTGTTGTAAAAAAGTGTGTACACATGTTCATATACAGAAGCCATGATATTTAGCCCAGTGCGTGTTTTAGCACTTCAAAGTTAGAACGTTGTTTTCTAACGCATTGGTTAAACATCAACCCTCTTTCTGGTCTACATTGTAGGCTGCAGTGTATCCATGGTAACACTGCCGTATAGTGCAGTGTATCCATGGTAACACCGCCATATAGTGCAGTGTATCCATGGTAACACTGCCATATAGTCATCTTTAGGTTAACAAAAAGAAAAAAAAATTAGATGATATGCAGGTTATCCAATAAAGGAAAATTCACCACAAGTAGTTATATTAGTGGGTATTGGTTATTAATACCCAATGGAAAAGGAAAGAAATTATTGCAATAATTTTTAATTAATTATAATTAAAAACATCCATAACAACTAATAATAAGTGTCCAAAAACCAAATATTTGACTCTTAATTTTTTCTGTTTAATTAAAATTTACGGTTTTAGCTAAGTCACTGAAGTGTTACTAACTCCATGAATGTTGTGGCATAGGGTCATGTTGTGGAGGATTAGGGTGTGGCATAGGGTCATGTTGTGGAGGATTAGGGTGTGGCATAGGGTCATGTTGTGGAGGATTAGGGTGTGGCATAGGGTCATGTTGTGGAGGATTAGGGTGTGGCATAGGGTCATGTTGTGGAGGATTAGGGTGTGGCATAGGGTCATGTTGTGGAGGATTAGGGTGTGGCATAGGGTCATGTTGTGGAGGATTAGGGGCTTCCACGTAGCAAGAAAATGTTCTTTGTAAACAACTCTCGCGAATTTGACAAGCAAAAAGGCTTTTCCTCTGAACAATGTTTAGTTGACTACAACAGTGTTAACAGTTTAGATAAACAAAGTGGCTTTGTGGCAGCTGAAGTGCAATATTGTACTTGTTTGCAAAAGAAGTTGTTAGAATGTTAATAATCGTAGCTTGAATATGGTTGGCCACTTAAATGTTGAATTAAAGGTTTTAACTTTTTAATGAATCAACTAACTTGAAATCTACTAAGTCATATTGACGTAGTTTAAGCAATAGGGGTTTCAGCGATACTATGATATAACGTAAAGGCAAGATAAATAGGTTTGTAATATTGGGGGCGGGATTGGACAGCAACAAAACCATGTGGGAAGAAGGAAAGAAAGCCAAACAAACAAGCAGACACCCTAAAGTGTGCGTACAAGAGGTAAACAAACAAACTTATAGGATGGTTGCACATGCAAAAAAGCAACATATGTATTCAACTAGTATTTTTCCACTAGTACCCAAGCGCTTCAAAAATCAACCCAGGCATCAGGAGTTGAACAGAAATACACAAAGCATTCTAGTGCTGAGATACCATACAAATAAATGTAACAGTGTTGGATGTCATGGTGTTGGATGGGTTAATAAGAAGTAATATTTACTGATAATTGAAATTTAATTAGCAAGCTGTAGTTGCTTTGATTGTGGGATATCCTGTTGATTAAGCAAGCAATTATGATTATTATTAGTTAAGCAGAGCTGGTTATTGAATTGGCACTTTCGCACAGGTTGTTCAGTGGGACTTGGCTGTGGAGGTTGACACTGAGGCAGGAGCAGGAGTGGACCAGGAGCACCTTGACATCCCGCCCCAGCTGCTGTTCATTCACCAGGGACAGACGGACATCAAGGAGCTTCACTGGCACCCTCAGGTGCCCGGAGTGCTCATCACCACAGCTCTAAGTGGCTTCAACATATTTAAGACCATCAGCGTGTGATGTGATGTGTGTGATTTTGCAGTGTGAATTTGGATGTGTTTGTTCTATGCGCTTAACAACATGTATGTGTTTAGTGGTATCCCTTTGTTACCACTCATAATGTCATTGTGTGTGTGTGTGTGTGTGTGTGTGTGTGTGTGTGTGTGTGTGTGTGTGTGTGTGTGTGTGTGTAGCCTGAAGCTCAGGTATGGTGCAAAGTAGATCATCTCACCGAATTTGACATCTTATCAGATATGGTCATCCACAATGACAGTATTTGCTATTCTGTGCCTCCTATATGCAATGAAAGGGAACATGGATTGCGTATTACTGCAGTAATATTCGATGTAACTTGAAACAATTACTAATTACCTTGTGACACCATCCTCTCAAAAGGACATGTAAAATTATTTGTTTGATTTTCACAGCAATTATTTGTTTGATGATGTGGATTGATATTCTAAAGATCACAATATTTAGGAGTGACTGAAGTATGGCTTGTCCATGGCTAAGTCTGTGTTAGATGAAGCTGAGGGTTGCGTGTAAAAGGATCTGTTGCCAAGAGAAGAGAAGTGCAGTGGCACACCCTCCCTACAGCATGCATGTATATATTACCAGTGAATGGACTTACCAGACCTTAAGGTAAAATGTGTAGAGGTGTTTGGATAAGCACCTCTATACACGTTGCCATCTGTGTAACCCCTTCACAAAGGAGAGAGCTGGCTAAGGAAAGGTGGCTAAGAAGAGGTGGCCACCTTCATTACACTGATCTGCGATGCAGCAGGATGGGGTAGGTATAGAATGCATAAATGAAAGCAAACATCTGACATAAATATGACACACAACACACAGATTTAAATAATTCTGTCATTCAAGTAGCTTTGTACAGCCCACTTCACTGGTGAGGATTGCATGCAGTGTGACTGCCATCTCTTTCTCCACTGGTGTCCATTTGCATTTTGAGAAGAAATCAAGCCTATCAGAAGACAACTCCACCAGTAGGGATAAGCAGAGACCATCTTGTGAAGCAGAACCATCATGTTCCAATGACAGCACACCTTTGATTTCAAATGGTCCCTCATAACCATACGACTAATATCAACATGACATGTGTTACAGAAGGAGTTACACTGAAAGAGGGAGGGGTCACCTTTAGAGCCTTTGTGATGACCCGTGATGAACCAACTATCCAGATAGGATAGCTGGTTGTACCCAGGGGAGATTTCAGTGTGAGTATTTGAATTCCTTCACTGAAAGCAAAAGTCAATTAACATCTCTGGCCAAATCACTTCACTCCCTTACTTTCCATTTCTGTGGATAGCAATGAGCCTTATAGTGCTACTGACATGGCTGGTATGAGCAATCAAGCGTCTGTTGACAGAATGTCCTTCAGAATACCACTTGCTGGCTATCTCAATGAGTCCTAATATGTCAGGAGCTCGCAAAATAGGGAGACTCTTTTTGTCACAAGGGAACCACTCTGCCTGGATAGATTCTTTGTCAGCTTTATCGGGTGTCTTCAAAACCCCGCCAGTTGTATGTCCTGCAGGGAACACACCCTGGTAACGCAATAATCATGATGTAATTAAAAACACAAGTATTAAAATTGTAGCTTGGATGTGGGCTACATGTGGTTGTAGCTGTCTTTGAGAAAACATACCTGTGAAAGTAAACCTAACCCAACTGCGAGAGCTGTATTCCACTGAAATAAGTGCGTCTGGCTCGCATTCTAGTCCTGCTTCCTCTAGAACCTCCCTTTTCACAGCAGCCTGATATGAAAAGCATTAACTAACTGAGTGATTCACTTATTCTCGTTTCAAGCTGACACCTCAAGGGTTTCGTTAGGTTCCACTCGGCCAGCTGGTAAGTACCATGAACCTCGACAGCTTTCTTTCGCTTCTTGTATAAGCAAAACTTTTCCTTCCTGCATCAGTACCATACCCACCACGTAACATACGTTGTATCTTAAAAGGAGTCCTGTGGGTGGTTTAAATAGGCAGTTACTTGTAACCCACACCATGGCCCGGACACACCCATGTCGCTCGCCCTTGGGTCCTCTCCCGTGGGTTGTGGGTTGGGTCTCGCCATCACCACATTTCGTAGTTCTTCCATATCTCGCGGTTTTTAATTATATGACGACGAGTTTGAGAAAGGAACTGCCTTACCAAAGACAGATATACAGCCTTACCTTTGCCACGCCCCCAACGTGTCGATTTATCCGTACGCTCAGAGAGAAATGTATTAAATGAGCACATCAGCTGGCTTTATATAGCTACAGAAGATATTCTAGCAGGCTCAGGCAGGCCTTAGAGGCTATACTTAGCACTTAAAGTGTCAATGCGCGCGATGCAAGGTCAAGTGGCGCGAACTTCTACGGCACTAGTCTCGTACCCAGACCCAAATTACGTAACGATGATCATCGGATGACATCACGTACAGACATCACTCGTTACGTACATTTGGGTCTGGGTACGAGATTACTACGGCACTGGATACAGAATATTCATCAGATCATGTGTTGTAATCTCCGCATTTCATATGTACCTAAACGTTACAACCATTCTACAGTTTAGGCATACACTGCAGGACGGGATTTTAAATTTATTTATTTATTTAATTTTTTATTATTTTTTTACAGTAAAAACAGGACTATACGAATTTAACACACAATAATTGATCAGAATTTATTAACTAATACTACTTCAATGCATGATTGAGTAAAGAGCCATCCTCAAAGCCCAGGCCACTTCTCCACTTTACTCTGGAACCCCTTAGACATAGGTTGGCTGCTCTGATGATGGCGAATGAAAGCCTTGCTCTGATGTAGCCACATGTTTGTGCATAAGATTTCTTCCATTTGTATGCAACACATGTGGCCATTCTCTTCAGGAAGTGCTCTGCTTCCCAATGAAGTCCATCAACTGAAGTCACAAAGGGTGTAAAGTACCTCTACAATCTTCCACTGCTTGTTTGTAAATCCTCTTTTTGTCCTGAGCTCCCAATTCAAAAACTGATTCTGGCGAGCGATTGATGTAGGATGGGGCATCTGTATCAATAACCTTGAAGTCAAATAGCGCCTCTGCCTGAGGTTGCCAAACACCACGTACTCCCAAATCCAGCCTCAGTCCTGAGTCACCTACTTTTGTTTCTGCCTCTCTAACAATTGGCTCTCTGACAACCTGTGTCCACACCTGTGCGGCAATATCTCCAATGCAATCTCTGATCTCATTATGTCTCTGGATAACTAGGCCACCAACCTTACAGTCAAGAGCATGTTGCAATGTTAGTGAGGCTCCACAACCATCACACTTTGAAGGTAGGTCTGTCGGGTCACGCATATAATGAACCGCCAACCCAGCTGGAGACAGGTCAAAGTGACAGGTAGCGATTGGACGGACAGATAACCGTGCTGATGTTTTGCCGGAAATAGCTCTTTCTGCAGGACGGGATTCATTTTAGGCTGAGTTGACCAACTCATGGCATCTGGCGTCAAGGCTACGTAGGTTATTCTAGTTCCCAGACCCAATATGTCACTGCAGCAGGTGGATTACATCACCGCGCCACAGTGATGTAATCCACCTGCTGGCACAGTTAATTTCTAAGCTTGACATTATTTTATTCGTTATTTATAACGATTTGCTCGCACACCAACATATTAAACACTACACACAACACATGTACACAGATTTAAATAATTCTGTCATTAAAGTAGCTTTGTACAGCCCACTTCACTGGCAAGGATTGCATGCAGTGTGACTGCCATCTCTTTCTCCACTGGTGTCCATTTGCATTTTGAGAAGAAATTAAGCCTATCAGAAGACAACTCCACCAGTAGGGATAAGCAGAGACCATCTCGTGAAGCAGAACCATCGTGTTCCAATGACAGCACACCTTTGATTTCAAATGGTCCCTCATAACCATACGACTAATATCAACATGACATGTGTTACAGAAGGAGTTACACTGAAAGTAGGAAAGGTCACCTTTAGAGCCTTTGTGGTCTCCAGTGAACCAACTTTACAGATAGGATAGCTTGTTGTACCCAGGGGAGATTTCAGTGTGAGTACTTTAATTCCTTCTCTGAAAACAAAAAGTCAATTAGCATCTCTGGCCAGATCACTTCACTCCCTTACTTTCCATTTCTGTGGATAGCAATGAGCCTTATAGTGCTACTGACATGGCTGGTATGAGCAATCAAGCGTCTGTTGACAGGGTGTCCTTCAGAATACCACTTGCTGGCAATCTCAATGAGTCCTAATATGTCAGGAGCTCGCAAAATAGGGAGACTCTTTTCGTCACAAGGGAACCACTCTGCCTGGATAGATTCTTTGTCAGCTTTATCGGGTGTCTTCAAAACCCCGCCAGTTGTATGTCCTGCAGGGAACACACAATAGTTGCCCTGGTAACGCATAAGCATGATGTAATGGAGTGCTGATAAGATATTACAGCACGTGATGTGGTTAATCAGGATCAATACTCCTATGTGTATCCATAATAGCAGTCCATTCTACGTTGTGCCGTCGCACGAAATACGTTTGACTAGTTGTCCGTGGGAACACACCTGTGAAGGTAAACCTAACCCAACTGCGCGAGCGATACTCCACTGAAATAAGTGCGTCTGGCTCGCATTCTAGTCCTGCTTCCTCTAGAACCTCCCTTTTCACAGCAGCCTGATATGAAAAGCATTAACTAACTGAGTGATTCACTTATTCTTGTTTCAAGCTGACACCTCAAGGGTTTCGTTAGGCTCCACTCGGCCAGCTGGTAAGTACCATGAACCTCGACAGCTTTCTTTCGCTTCTTGTATGAGCAAAACTTTTCCTTCCTGCATCAGTACCATACCCACCACGTAACACACGTTGCGCTTTAAAACGAGTCCTGTGGTGGTTTAAACAGGCGGTTATATTTCTAAGTTGGGGCGGACACACCGTCGCCCGGACACACCCATGTCGCTCGCCCTTGGGTCCTCCCCCGTGGGTTGTGGGTTGGGTCTCGCCATCACCACGTTTCGCAGTTCTTCCATACCTCAAGTCACTGTGGTTTTTTTAATGAATACGAGTTTGAGAAAGGAACTACCTTACCAAATGTCCAGTAGATGTAGCCTTACCTTTGCCTGCGGTATGAGCCACTCCCCAATGTATCGATTTATCCGTCATCTTATGAATCTTCTTCATTCATGTCCGACCCTGAACATCTCAAACAATGTTGCGCTAAAATTACGAAGAGGAACATGTGCAACGCTCAGCTGCTAAGTGAACTGTAAAGGGCCTCTAGAGGGTTCCACACTCTTCTATAATTATGGCCACAAATGGTCATTAATCTCGTTTTAAATAGGTGTATATGCCGCGCACAGCAGCAGGTAAAGTGAGAAGTGGTGAATATATTAATTTAAAACAGTCAAAAAACTTTTTTCAATCTGTATAACGACCAAATCCTCATATCCATTTGTCGATTGAAGGGTTGCGCCTTCTTGGCACCTAGGAGAAACACAGGGGCCCTATGTAGATAGCAACAGAGGAGACATCTGGTGGAAGAACTGCATCGACAATAGGCAGCTGCTCGATGTAGAGGGAATCAAAGGTGCTGAACTCTTGCGTGATGGAGAAGCCATTGTCCTGTAAGAGAGTAAATGTTTGTATTCAATAACAAAATAAATTAATAATAACAGATGCTGTTAAGCGTGAAGTAACTGTGATAAAGTATTACTAAAACAACATATTAAACACAATATATAAATTAGAGCTGTTTATAGTACCAGTCAGTACTCATTAAAGATACAATAGGAAGCAATGTCAGAATAAAATAGTCACATACAGGATAGTTTAAACAGATTGTCATGTGCAAAAAAAAAGTTTAATAACATTTAATTGACACAGTAATTTCTTCTCACATCATTTGATATTTTAGCCCGACATGTGACATTATCAACTTCAACACAGTAATTTTCCATGATTGCAACATTTTAACAAATGGTGCTGAAACCAGATATGTTCAGTGATGCACACACACATGTCATACCAGCATATCTGATTTGATAGCAAATGAGCTTAGCTTGGAGATATCCTGCAGCATCTCTCCATTGATCCCACGAAATGCAATGGGAGTGGGGAATTGGCCATCCTGCGGTCTCCAGTGATAGGATACATTCTGGATAGCTTCAGAGTTCATCAGACGCAGGAAGCTTAGCTGAGTGCTTTTAATATGGTAGCTTATCTAAAAGCAAAGACGACAATAGCTGACAAAAACCATGGACACACCTGACATGATGTACACACACCTTGTGACCTGTGATTTCAGAGAGGATGTGGGGGGCTCTTGATAGAGTAGAAAGAGAAAAGTTGGAAGGATTGGCAAAGAGACAGGTCTCTCCAGTGGAGAACCTGCAGTAGACCTCAACACCATCAGAAGCACATCCAAGGTTCGGATCCAGCCAATAAAAGCCTGAAGATAGGTACACAAATCTTAACTGGGTAATGAGGATCCATTAACTGCCACACCATCACACTTTCTCTCCTACACCTTCTCCATCACACCATTCATCACACCTTCTTTCCATCACACCTCACATCTTCATGACCTCATCCACCACACCACTACAACCTCCTCCATGACATCATCCTATAATTACATCATCGTACCATCAGGTCTTGAAGTGTTCAGAGCACGGATATGGCTGCAACTATGGGCTGGTGCGTACCGCGAGAGACCAATGTTGTCAGGAGTGAGGAGAGGCATGCAGAGGGAGGTGTGGTAGGTGATGTCATCAATATCTATCAACTAAAAGGCCAGAGAACATAGGATGAACAGGCAATCTATATTCTAAATATTGTCCACCTCTACAAACATCTCTTCTAGTGTTGTGGGAAAGTTGGGCAGTGGTTGGTTTGTTTCACCATCCAGACCGTCATTTAGATTTGATCTGTAGTACTGGCCATTGCATCAGTGGAAGTGGGTGGAGGGTTGGAGAGGAGGGGAGAGGAGGGAGGGAGAGGAGGGAGGGAGAGGAGGGAGGGAGAGGGGCAGGAGGGAGGGAGAGGAGGAGGGAGAGGAGGGGAAGGAGGGGGAGGAGGGAGAGGAGGGGAAGGAGGGGGAGGAGGGAGGGGGGAGGAATTACCACCAACACCAACGATGGCACTCCCATCCTTCAAACAAACACACCTGATAAGAGACAGGTCCTGGAACACCAGGGAGACCTTTCAGACCCTGTGTGTGTGTGTGTGTGTGTGTGTGTGTGTGTGTGTGTGTGTGTGTGTGTGTGTGTGTGAGATAGATGACATAAGCATGGGGTCTTACCTTACACCCACGCATCCCTACACCCACACACACACACCCACACCCTCACTTACAGGTGGTCCTGGTGGTCCCTAATGGATGTTGAAGGCAAGTAAACACTAATTAGTGTGTGGGTGTGGTTACCTCATCTCCTCTAGGTCCAGAATGCCCTGGAGGTCCCTGTTACATCATGGGGAGGGGAAGGTGACATGTGATGCAGTGTGAGCAGACCTTACCATGACTCCCATCATCCCTGGGTCCCCAGTGTTACCGGGAGGTCCTGGTGGACCCTGTGTGTGTGTGTGTGTGTGTGTGTGTGTGTGTGTGTGTGTGTGTGTGTGTGTGTGTGTGTGTGTGCATGTGTGTGTATGTGTGTGTGTGTGTGTGTGTGTGCGCGTGCATGCATGTGTGTGTGTGTTTGTGTGTGGTACGTATGTAATGTATCAAGTAGTGTGAGATGAAACATATCAAATGTAAGAAGGAACACGGAACAAATCTTCCTTTACCTGTCTGCCTGGTGGTCCAAACACCCCAGGAGGGCCAGGAGGCCCAGACCTACCCTGTGGAAACCAAAGTTCAGAATAGAGGCATCAAAAGAGCTCACACTTCAAAGGCATACCAAAGCTCCGCTGTCTCCCTGGTCCCCTCTATCCCCCTGGGGGCCTTTGGAACCCTAATCAAAGCACCTCCTCTTCAGTCAAAAGGCAACCATGTGTGGAATAGCTTACCTGTGTTCCCTTGTCTCCCGGCAACCCAGGGGGTCCGGTGTTCCCAGGAAGACCCTGAGGGCCTCTGACACCTGTGGCCCCCATAGATCCAGGGGGCCCGGGTGTCCCCTGTGAGAGGTAGCCAGTCAGGGCATGGGGTACATAAAATGGACACGGCTCAAGTACCTGTGGGCCACTTGGACCAGGGGAGCCAGCCATTCCACCAGGCCCCAGGTCACCCTGGGGGTGGGATGAAAAATGAACAACTATCTTGAAAATGGAAACAGGAGGGGGGTACACTTACTGGAGCACCTGGAGGGCCAAGAGGTCCGGGAAGACCATTTGGACCTGGTTGTCCCTGACAGAATAGTGATAACCCAAAAGAAATTCCCTCATAAAAAGGAGCCCCTCCCCTATAACAATGAACTTTCTCTTACTTGATATCCCTTTGGCCCCTGGGGTGCTGGGGGGCCGGGGATGCCTGGAGGACCCTGGGGGGGGGGGGGGGGAGGAAGAGAAGGAATGGATACAACGGAGAGGAAAGGATGTGGGGGGGAGGAGGATGGAGGAAGGAAGGAAGGGAAGGAGAGGGAATGGGAAAAAGGACGATTTAGATTTTGGTTGCTAGAGCGAAGCTCACCATATCTCCCATGTCTCCCATTGGTCCAGGAGAGCCTGGGAATCCCCTTGGTCCCTACAGGTGGAGGACTTCAGACATTGCTCCACAAGAGGTCACTTACCATCCCTCCTTCAGGGGCATCTACGCCGTCATTGCCTTGGTCCCCATTGGGCCCCTGGACAACACAAGAGCTTGGTCATATGGACATGGCAGAAACAGGAAGCTCTCACCACAGGTCCTGTGGGTCCTGATAACCCAGGCTTCCCTGAGGGTCCATCTTCTCCCTGGGTGAGTAGTGAGGGGTGTGAGGGTGAGGGGTGTGAGTAAGAGTGTGAATGAGAGTGAGAGTGAGGGGTGAGAGTGAGAGTGAGGGGTGAGAGTGAGGATGAGGGGTGTGAGTGAGGGTGAGGGGTGTGAGCAAGGGTTAGGAGTATGGTGTGGGTGAAGGTGAGGAGGATGAGGGTGTGGGTGAAGGTGAGGAGGATGAAGGTGTGGGTGAAGGTGAGGAGGATGAGGGTGTGGGTGAAGGTGAGGAGGATGAGGGTGTGGGTGAAGGTGAGGAGGATGAGGGTGTGGGTGAAGGTGAGGAGGATGAGGGTGTGGGTGAAGGTGAGGAGGATGAGGGTGTGGGTGAAGGTGAGGAGGATGAGGGTGTGGGTGAAAGTGAAGGATGTGTGGTGAGATGTATCATGATGGTGCAGGTGAAGCATGAGAATGTCACATGACATAACATGTGATGAGGTAATGATGTACCTTCTCTCCCCTTTCCCCTGGCGGTCCAGCAGCCCCTGGTGCTCCATCTGGACCCTAAGAGAGAGAAAGTGTACTTACAACCTCTGCTGTGTGTGTGTGCAAGAATGTATGTGTGTCTGTATGTGTGTTGATGTGTGTATGTGTATGTATGTGAGCATGGGTGTATGTGTATGTATATGTGAGTGTGTGCATATGTAGATGTGTGTAGGTGTAGATGTGTGTGTAGGTGTAGGTGTGTGTGTGGATGTGCATACACACCTGAGCTCCCTGTGATCCAGGATCTCCTTGTAGGCCCGAGTCTCCCTTCGGTCCCTGGAGGGCATCAAAACACGTTACCACAGCTACAGACTTGCCCCTCCCACCAACCTGCTCTCCTGGTACACCAGGGACCCCTGCATCGCCCTCCTCTCCTTCCTCCCCCTGTTGGAGCACACTGCTGTAGTTAATGTCAGAGTCTTCAAACCACTCCCCCTCCCTTAACCCATGTGAGTGGAGCACTTCAAACTACTAGCACTTCAAATTCCCCCCCCCTCCCCCCAAGAAATGTGCATTTCTAACTGCCTCTTTGAAATAATCCTTGCTACCACCACACCCACGTGCTGACATCACACACACACCTTCTCTCCTGGGGCTCCAGGTTTCCCCGGTAACCCACGGTCTCCTTGGTAACCCTGAGAACAAAAAGTTGTGAGTCACAAACACAGTACAGTACAACGGTTTGTCTCTAACAAGAAATCCTTTGCGACCAGTTGCGCCTTGCAGTCCTCTGGGTCCTTCTTCTCCCTATTTAATGCCTCTCATTTATGGAGAATGATGCACTTGCCTTTACGTACCTGCAGTCCCGTGTCTCCCATGTTACCCTTCTGCCCCTGAGGTCCAGCCAGTCCCTATACCTCAACAATGGGATGATGATTAAAGAGTTCTACCTAATCCCTTGGGGTCCCTCTAACTCACTGGGGTGCCAGGAAGACCATCTGTGCCTGGGGGGCCCTGGAGTCCTTGGTCACCCTGCAGGGTGGGGAGGGAGGGGGTGAGGAGAATGGAAGAAAGAAGGAATAAAGAGGAGGGAGGGGAAGGAGAGAGGAAGAGGGGAGAGGGAGGGAAGGCAGAGAAGGAAGAGGGGAGATGCGAGGGAAGGAGAGAGGGAAGAGGGTGGGGGAGAGGAGGGAGAGGGAAAGAGGGGGAGAGGGAGGGAAGGAGAGGGAAGAGGGGAGGACAGAGAGGGAGAGGGAGGAGAGAGGGAAGAGGGGGAGAGGGAGGGAAGGAGAGAGTGAAGGAGGAGAAGAGGGGAGAGGGAGGGAAGAGAGAGAGGGAAGAGGGGGAGGGAGGGAAGGAGAGAGGGAGGGGGAGAGGGAGGGAAGGAGAGAGGGAAGAGGGGGAGAGGGAGGGAAGGAGAGAGGGAAGAGGGGGAGAGGGAGGGAAGGAGAGAGGGAAAGAGGGGGAGAGGGAGGGAAGGAGAGAGGGAAGAGGGGGAGAGGGAGGGAAGGAGAGAGGGAGAGGGGAGAGGGAGGGAGGGAGGAGAGAGGGAAGAGGGGGAGAGGGAGGGAGGAAGAGAGGGAAGAGGGGGAGAGGGAGGGAAGGAGAGAGGGAAGAGGGGGAGAGGGAGAGGAGGGGATGAAGGAGAGAGAGGGAGGAGAGAGGGAAGAGGGGAGGAGAGGGAAGGGAAGGAGAGGAGGAGAGGAAGAGGGGGGGAGAGGGAGGGAAGGAGAGAGGGAAGAGGGGGAGAGGGAGGGAAGGAGAGAGGGAAGAGGGGGAGAGGGAGGGAAGGAGAGAGGGAAGAGGGGGAGAGGGAGGGAAGGAGAGAGGGAAGAGGGGGAGAGGAAGGGAGGAGGGAGAGTGAATGAAGGAGGGAGGGGAGAGGGATTATAGTGAAGGTGGAGATAACAGAGAGCAGTTTCACACAGGATCCAACTTTTCACTGTTCCTTACATACAGGGTCCCCTCTTCCTCCCTTGTCCCCTTGAAGCCCTGGGGGGCCTTGTGTTCCCTGTGAACACCACATGTGTCAATGTGAAGTGTTAAGGAGGAGGAACAGAGTACCAACCTTCTTTCCAGGAGGGCCTTGTGTGCCAGCAGGACCCATGTCCCCTGCAGAACCTGCCCTACCCTTCTCCCCTCGAGGACCAACGTCTCCAGGATCCCCATCAGGACCCTGTGTGTGTGATGTGTGTGTGTGGATGTGTGTGTGTATGTGTGTGTGTGTGTAGGAAGTGATAGTGACCATACAAGGGGGCACACAGGGACAAGAGGTGTGCTTGTTAGGTGACCACTCACTGCTGCCCCTGTGTCCCCAGTCGCTCCCTTCTCTCCATCTTTACCAGCTGGTCCCTAATAATAGCAACCACAAAGATGACATCATCACAGCGCAGCTACAACTCGACTGCTCGTAAGTGCAGATGTGTTTACAGGAACTAAATTGTTCTCTCCATCGTCACCTGAAGGTCCCTGTGCCCCCTTGGAGCCCTGCATTGGCAGCATGGAGAACGTAGTGCAGCCTTTTAATATAACATACCCTTGAACACACACACACACACACATGTACACACACATGCACACACACAGACACAGACACAGACACACAATACACACACACATGCACACACACACAATACACACACATACACACATACAATACACACACATACACACATACAATACATACACATGCACACACACATGCACACACACATGCACACACACATGCACACACACATGCACACACACATGCACACACACATGCACACACACACATGCACACACACATGCACACACACACATGCACACACACACATGCACACACACACATGCACACACACACATGCACACACACACATGCACACACACATGCACACACACATGCACACACACATGCACACACACACATGCACACACACACATGCACACACACACACATGCACACATACATGCACACACACATGCACACACACACATGCACACACACACATGCACACACACACATGCACACACACATGCACAGACTCATATGCACACCTTCATTCCTTGCAGGCCATCAATGCCTGGTGGCCCAGGTGGACCAACATCACCCTGAAATAATGATTCAGTGGATGAGAACAATGTACCAGAATGAACAATGTGACATATCCATGCACACACACCTCCACACACACACACACACCTCCACATACCCATACACACATCCACACCTCCACATACCCATACACACATCCACACCTCCACATACCCATACGCACATCCACACACCCATGCCTCCACACACCCGCACCTCCACACACACATACACACTCCCACACCTCACACCCACCCCTCCACACACCCGCACCTCCACACCCCCCACACACACATCCACACCCACAGACACATACCTCTAATCCTTGAGGTCCCGGAAGTCCAGTGGCTCCTAGCATACCAGGAGGTCCCTACACACACAAAGACACACAAGTCTGCTCAAACAGTACACTACAGATAGAGTAGACAGAATGGCTTACCGATCGACCTGGAGGACCTACGTCTCCCTGATCCCCTACTGGCCCACGGATACCTTTGTCTCCGGGGAAACCATCTTGACCAACATCCCCTTTAGGTCCCTTTAAGTGGGTGTGGGCGGGGCATATTAACTGCCACGCCCACAAGTGCAACACAGGATGCTTACTTACAGCTGGGCCAGGCACACCAGGAAGTCCATCAATCCCTGCCAATCCCTTGGAATAGATAAGAATTGTTAACTTTAAAGAAACAATATCTCCTGGGTTGGATCATGGATAACTAGAGGGCTTTATAATGAGTGGGCTTAAGCTAATGGGTGGGACAGGGGTGGAGCTAGACACAGAAAATAGTATTTTCTAAAATGCATTCCGTTTAATGCACATCATAATATAACTTACAGCTGCGCCTTTTTCTCCTTTGTAACCTGCTGTTCCCTTGGGCCCAACATCACCCTGCGTACACCCCACCACACAGCTGGCATTAGTGACATGGGAAGGGGAGGAGTCACCTGCTGCCCTGGAGGGCCAGGGAGTCCATTTGGACCAGCGACACCTTTGATTCCCTGTAAAACACACACACACACACACACACACACATACACGCATACACACACACACACACACACACACACACACACACACGCACGCATACATACACACACAACACACACACACACACACACATACACGCATACACACACACAACACACACCGTACACACATCCTGACACATACCATCTACTATCGCCATGTAGAGTTTCCTTACCTTAGGTCCATCAAGACCAGGGGGACCAGGCAATCCATCAGTACCTGCCAGTCCCTATAGAGCCACAGACAGGCAGTGTAAGGCTCAGCTACATGACATAGCTGACACACTACTTACCGGAGTGCCAGGTAGTCCAGTGAACCCCATCTCTCCAGGATCCCCGCGTGACCCCTCACAGTAGAAAAAGAAACACTCACACTAATTCCAAATAGTGCCACCTACTTCTTCTCCAGGATCACCATCTACTCCTGCAGTGCCTACAACGCCTGGAGGACCCTAGAGGCGTGGGGAAAAGGTATGACATCATTATAGGTGGTATTGAATACAAGATAAAACCCATACTAAAAAGGTCACCCCTCTCCCCTTTATGTCCCACCTCCCTCACATCCCCACCCCCTCACACACTCCACCCACTCACACCCCCTAGGTCTCACCTGCTTTCCTTTTGGTCCATCACTGCCGGGAGGTCCAACAGACCCCTAATGAAAAGTGAAGGTTAAATATACTGTGTCCTAAATCTCTTCAAAGGCATACAATGATGAGCTAGCTACCTAATTGAATTGAGTACTATTGCAAAAGTAGGAATTTCCACGGTTCATTGGTAACATTTTCATCAGCCAACGTTTTGGGGAAAAGGCTTCACAAACATGCACCCTTCTAATGATAATTTAACACATGCTGCTCTACAGTGACAATAAACCCTTGGACTGCATGGACCACAGATCGGTTTAAGGCACTCCAATAGAGGCTCACCAGCTGTGCTACCACGTTTGTCCACGAGTTAGGCACTTCAATTTTCCTTTGCTCTAATTTTTCAGGGTCTGATTTCTGTGGGTCGAGTGACCCCTTCTACTTTTATGGCATAATAATAAAACTATTGTAGGTACATCTACACCCACATGCCATAGTGTGTGTCCCCCCCCCCCCCCCCCCCCCCCCAATGTATCTTACCTGCATCCCAGGGGGACCAGGGGGGCCAGTTATACCAATCTCTCCTGGTGGTCCCTAGAAATAAATACACTTACATGATACCCATGACAACAACACCACACCCCTGATTAACAGGAAGCTTTTAATTACTACTGCCCTTCTAGTTGACCAAAGAGACAGCCACTTACAGGGTTGCCAGGTTTCCCATCAAGTCCGACAGCTCCAACAGGACCCTGTATGAAGAGGAAGCAGTGTGATCCATCGATGGTGTGGAGGTGATGGTGTGGAGGTGATGGTGTGGAGGTGATGGTGTGGAGGTGATGGTGTGGAGGTGATGGTGTGGAGGTGATGGTGTGGAGGTGATGGTGTGGAGGTGATGGTGTGGATGGTGACGGTGTGGAGGTGACGGTGTGGAGGTGATGGTATGGAGGTGATGGTGTGGAGGTG
>JABACO010000016.1:7823008-7850508 GCA_013339895.1 Ephydatia muelleri | reverse complement strand
ATAACATAAATGTTATTTTATGAGTGCAGTGTATGACACCTCAAGTTGCTTTACGAGTGTAGTGTATGACACCTCAAGGTGCTTTACGAGTGTAGTGTATGACACCTCAAGGTGCTTTAAGAGTGCAGTGTATGACACCTCAAGGTGCTTTATGAGTGTAGCATATGACACCTCAAGGTGCTTTACGAGTGTAATGTATGACACCTCAAGGTGCTTTACGAGTGTAGCATATGACACCTCAAGGTGCTTTACAGAGTGCAGTATATGACACCTCAAGGTGCTTTATGAGTGTAGCATATCACACCTCAAGGTGCTTTACGAGTGCAGTATATGACACCTCAAGGTGCTTTACGAGTGTAGTGTATGACACCTCGGTGCTTTACAAGTGTATTGTATGACACCTCAAGTTGCTTTATGAGTGTAGCATATGCACCTCAAGGTGCTTTACGAGTGCAGTATATGACACCTCAAGGTGCTTTACAGAGTGCAGTGTATGACACCTCAAGGTGCTTTATGAGTGTAGCATATGACACCTCAAGGTGCTTTACGAGTGCAGTATATGACACCTCAAAGTGCTTTACGAGTGTAGTGTATGACACCTCGGTGCTTTACAAGTGTATTGTATGACACCTCAAGTTGCTTTATGAGTGTAGCATATGATACCTCAAGGTGCTTTATGAGTGTAGCATATGACACCTCAAGGTGCTTTACGAGTGCAGTATATGACACCTCAAGGTGCTTTACAGAGTGCAGTGTATTGCTATAATGTGTAAGGAATTATCACAAATGTTTTCTCATGCCACCTTCCACACTTGCCACACCCTTTCACACCCCACATCTGCCACACCCTCTCACCTCCCATCTCCTCCCACATCTGCCCCCTACTAGCAATCCATATACAAACCCCAAGTGTATAGTTGCACATCTCTATTCAGAGCCCACCCTGTCATCCTACACTTACTCGTATGCCAATTATTCCGGGCAAACCCTTCTCTCCCTGTCGTCCTGCCTTCCCCTGTGGGTAGAACAAAGGCTCAGAGGAATAGATGACGTAATGGATGTTGACACTCACTGCAACTCCTGGAGGACCAGCTGGTCCTTTGGTACCTTTTGAACCCTGCACACCACATACACACATTGCACATACATACATCACATAAACACATCACACACACACACACATCACATAAACACATCACACACACACCACATACACACATCACATACACACATCACACACACACGTACACACACACGTACACACATCACACACACGTACACACACACACGTACACACATCACACACACACACACGTACACACATCACACACACACGTACACACATCACACACACACGTACACACATCACACACACACGTACACACATCACACACACACATACACACATCACACATACACACATCACACACACACACACGTACACACACATCACATACACACGTACACACATATCACATCCAGATATACATGTACAGGAGAGAAGTGAAAATAATTATCAATCCAAGTTCAAAGCCACTGCTGTAACAACTTTTCAAACTACTGTGGAAACTACAATATCAATATAGCCTATGATCCTGTAATCAGATGAGCCTATGGACTTGTTATGACACATTATGGTCTATCAATACCAGAACAAACTGTGTACATTTGAACTATCCAAAATGTGTCACCACCACCACAACCATCACCACCCCACTTACATCTTGCCCATCTCTTCCTGGTGCCCCAATGGGCCCAGCTAGCCCCTGAAACCCTTTTGGGCCAGTGACTCCATCTTGGCCAGCAAAGCCAGGAGGACCAGGGTCACCCTGTAAAATAGGTTTGTCTGCAATTAATACGGAATATGGTTTCATCCACTAGACTTCATCACAATGTTCACTGGCCTTGTAAGTGAGAGGTAATAAGCATGTGACGGGAGGTAATACGCATGTGACGGGAGGTAATAAGCATGTGACGGGGGGTAATAAGCATGTGACGGGAGGTAATAAGCATGTGACGGGGCATGTGACGGGAGGTAATAAGCATGTGATGAGGGTCATGAGGTCACGTGAGAAAGGAAGAGTTTTGTGATTTTGTTTTGAACAATTCATTTATAGTGATACATGAGGCAGTGTCCAGCATAACCACCTTGTGGGTAGTTTTTCAAGTTTTCAAATTAGGATTTTCGTTAAGTTCTTCAATCAAAGGATCGTTAAGTTCTTCAATCAAAGGATCGTTATGCAATAAAAAATTGGACTATCCTTCGTAGATTGAACTGAATTTTTAATTAGCTGTACATTTCAATGCAAGCGAAGTTAATTTTCTTTTGCTTGTTCTGGAAAGTACCACATTTTGCTGGGCACTGTCCCTCATGTCTGTATATAAATGTTGCTACACAAACAGGAAACACACACATGAAATAACATCCACACAAACAAAGCAATCAGGCCACATATGACCACCGACCACCACATATAAGGCCAGTGGCAGGCCCACTTGGAGCCTAGAAGACTGCTAACTACCTGTGGCTTAATGCACTAACAGCCTAACTAGATGCACAATCTGGTCAACATAACTAGTATCTTCTAGTTAGCAGTAATTAGCTCCATCTTTAGATTTAAGCTTGCTTACCAAAAGGCAGGTGAATAACTGATAGCAATTTAAATCATCTAACGAGGCATTAGAGACACCAAGCTATGCTTCCACCATCTAACGAGGCATTAGAGACACCAAGCTATGCTTCCACCATCTAACGAGGCATTAGAGACACCAAGCTATGCTTCCACCATCTAACGAGGCAATAGAGACACCAAGCTATGCTTCCACCATCTAACGAGGCATTAGAGACACCAAGCTATGCTTCCACTATATAACGAGGCATTAGAGACACCAAGCTATGCTTCCACCATCTAACGAGGCAATAGAGACACCAAGCTATGCTTCCACCATCCCCACTATCACATCCACCAACACCCCACCTCCCATACACCACCATCACCACACACCCAATCCATCAAGCTCACCGTTTCCCCTGTGGCACCTGGAGCTCCAATCTGCCCATAGAAGCCAACAGGACCCAGATCCCCATCATATCCAGACACCCCAGGGGGGCCCGGGGGTCCTTGGGGCCCCTGCAGAAGATTTGGGGTGGAAGGAAGTAGAGACATGAAGGCATAGGAGAAGAGGACTATTGATGCAACAGACTTACTGCTACTCCCTGAGGGCCCTTCTCTCCATCATATCCTGGTATGCCCTACAGTGTGCAATGTAGACATCCCAATCTCACCAGGAAAAGTTGCTTACATGTACGTGTGCTATGCAGCAATGTGTGTATGTGCGTGTGTGTGTACATCTGTGCATGTGTATATATATGCACAATGTATGTTTCTATGCGCATGTGTCTGTGCACATTGCATGTGTGTGTGTGTGTATGTCTGTGTGGGTGTGTGACTATGTGCCAATGTGTGGGTGCAATTGTTGTAAGTTAGTGCTTCCCAGCCTCCACATTTACAGGTGGTCCAATGACTCCATTGTAACCAGGTGGCCCGGGCGATCCTGGAGGTCCAGGCAAGCCAGAGCAGGCCGTGTCTGGCCATGTCTAGCAGCAGAGAGACAATGGGATAGAGGGCGTTACCACTAATTAGTGCACACCCACCATGGAGGGATCGTAGCTGACTGGATCATACTGGGATGGCTCTGCACTGGCGGTGCGCCGTTGCTAGGGAGACTCACATGGTAACAATGAAGGGGAAGTGACTTCTTACCTCACAGGTTGGTGGTGTCACCAGAGAACAAAGGCCAGACATGCTTGTGGCAGTTGGAGGAAGTGGGAGGAGCTTCATTTCACAGAACAGACCCTGGGAAGAGGGGGAAAGTATGGGGTGTGGAATTGGGGAGAGGGGGAAAGTGTGGGTGTGAGATGGGGAGAAGGGGAAAGTGTGGGTGTAAGATTGGGGAGAGGGGGAAGAGTGCAGGCAGTGGGGGATGTGGGATTGGGGAGGGGGAAAAGGGAGGATAGGGAAGAGGCAAGGCAGGAGAGGAGGGATGGAGAGGAGGGGGATAGAGAGGAGGGAGCAGAGAACATACTGAAATGACACAACCTAGGTGCCATGTGCTGTGCTCACAATTCTGTAGGCTTCGGTTATGTACTGAGAGAGAATGATTTGCACCTGTCCCTCTGAAGGGTCAGCAAACCAAGGCCTTGTAGGTGAAGATGGAACAATGTATTCTCCCTCCAGGCAGGATCCTATTCCATGTCCAGTTACAACCAAGACAAGCCTGTTGAAATCAGACTGAGAAAGGTTTGTCCATAGGTCTACGTAAGCGTTCAGTCCGACATGTGTCACACTTTTGCTTAGGTACAGCGCTGTCTCGTATTCCGTGATAATCGGATCACTCTGCTCACTCGTGTAATTCACCATATACGTATCCATGGTGAGTAATTTGAGTACGGTGTTGTTGTTGGGCATGTAGGATAGGAATATGGCAAACTGGGGGGGAAGGACGTCACGCCTTGGCTCCGGCTGACTCCGTTCCGTTGCGAACTGGGCGTCAGTGATAACGTTAAAAGTGAAGGTGTGGTTAGGGTTATCGTCTAGAAGGTCCAGTATTAAGTCGGCGTTAAAAGTGGGCGTGTATGAAGTGGAACTGTCGGCTAGCGTGGGAAGAAAAAAATAAAATAAAATTGCGCGCGCCGAATGGCTTTGTGTCTGCACACAAAAGGTTAAAACGCGCGCGAACGGCTAACGCCAGCTACGTGTTTCCCTCCCGCCGTGCCCGGCTTCCCCACGTGTGTGTGTGTGCCCACGTCATGTAACTGGAACCCCGAATACTTTTTGTGGCCGCCGTTATATGGTGTACGCCCACGCAAATCGTATGCGTCGCCAAAAATCCGTACAGTAATGCAATCACTCACCGCTTCCGTTTGATATGTCAGAAGTTTCTGCGAGGCTAGTCGCGTGCAACAGCAAAGTAAGAGCCGCAAAGCAAAGCGCGCGATAGCGGCTCTTCCCATCCAACATCGCTCGCATACGAGACCATTAGGGAGTATTAATAGTCTAATAAAAGCCGTAATGCCTTGAAGGCGTGGCTTAAGGATATCAATCTGATCACGCTCTGTATTGTATGTATCTCGCCTGCGACTAACACTTAAACGCATCCTTTTATGCAAGGTGCTATCATTGTCTCGTGCCCAGACGCTGCATACAGCAATGAATCTCATCAGTCATTACCACAGTATCCATCATAAACCACTTTCGTATCTGAATGCCTCTTCAAATAAACATGCTAAGAGCACTATGTTTCTCGCTTTGTCTTCTTCAAAGCCTCAGGCAGCACGATGTGTCCTGTGTAGGGAAGGTAACACTTCTGTTACATGCTGCCTCAGCCCCAGACTTACCACTCCTATTCTTCAAAGCCTCTTCAGCTGCAGCCATGTCAGCCTCCTGAACACTGCAGGTGACAGTCATGTGACAGTCATGTGATGTGCACACAGCCTACCTTCTCCCAGTTCCAACAGCAAGCCTCTTTCCTCTGAACAGGACAGCAGCTATACAATTGTCAGTTCACGCCACCTCATGTTTCACCAAATACCCCCACCATTCCAGCAAATACCCCCACCATTCCAGCAAATACCCATTCCATAAAATACCCCATTCCATCAATCCCCATTCACCATTCTAATACACTTATTCCATCAAATCCAACAAACAGTCCTCACTAGATACCCCAGCTCCACCAGATACCCCAGCTCCACCAGATACCCCAGCTCCACCAGATACCCCAGCTCCACCAGATACCCCAGCTCCACCAGATACCCCAGCTCCACCAGATACCCCAGCTCCACCAGATACCCCAGCTCCACCAGATACCCCAGCTCCACCAGATACCCCAGCTCCACCAGATACCCCAGCTCCACTAGATACCCAGCTCCACCAGATACCCCAGCTCCACCAGATACCACAGCTCCACTAGATACCACAGCTCCACCAGATACCCCAGCTCCACCAGATACCCCAGCTCCACCAGATACCCCAACTCCACTAGATACCAGAAAGCCATGACTACAATTCATACCACATTTTGTCTGCCTAGATATATTTGGTGCAATCATTTTTCTGATAGTTTCACACAAGCCTTTCATGATCCCAGACACTATCACACACTGTCACCTTACATGCCCTACTTCAATTAGTGCCTCACACATCCTACTTGCAATTATCCAACAAAAAGTATCACACTCTCCTCCACTAACCCCTCCCCATCCCCTACCAATATCACACTCTCCTCCACTAAACCCCTCCCCATCCCCTACCAATATCACACTCTCCTCCACTAAACCCCTCCCCATCCCCTACCAGTATCACACTCTCCTCCACTAAACCCCTCCCCATCACCTACCAGTATCACACTCTCCTCCACTAAACCCCTCCCCCATCCCCTACCAGTATCACACTCTCCTCCACTAAACCCCTCCCCATCCCCTACCAGTATCACACTCTCCTCCACTAAACCCCTCCCCATCACCTACCAGTATCACACTCTCCTCCACTAAACCCCTCCCCATCCCCTACCAGTATCACACTCTCCTCCACTAAACCCCTCCCCCATCACCTACCAGTATCACACTCTCCTCCACTAAACCCCTCCCCATCCCCTACCAGTATCACACTCTCCTCCACTAAACCCCTCCCCATCACCTACCAGTATCACACTCTCCTCCACTAAACCCCTCCCCATCCCCTACCGGTATCACACTCTCCTCCACTAAACCCCTCCCCATCCCCTACCGGTATCACACTCTCCTCCACTAAACCCCTCCCCATCCCCTACCAGTATCACACTCTCCTCCACTAACCCCCTCCCCATCACCTACCGGTATATGTCCTTCTGTTCGCTGGTCCTTCAGAGTCCTCTAACCTGGTGAGCACACTGGAAGACCATCCTTGTGAGGAAACCACCACTCACCTGTACTGTGGCATCTCCACTGGCCTCCTCTGGACCCTGCAAGTGTGCACAACTGCATACTGGAGTCTGGACTTGGCATCAAGCCAGTTCAGTCCTTCAGAACATTCCTGCATACAAGCGTAAAACACACACATACACATAAACACACACATACACAGTGTGTGTGCATGTATGCATGAATGTATGAATGTGTGTATGATGTATGTGTGTGTTTACATACATCATACACACATTCATACATTCATGCATACACACATACATACATACACATAAACATATAGTGGTACCAAAATACAAGTACAACTCTTCAATAGCACTAATTATTGTAAGCACTCAGTCACTTGTTAATCCTAGCACTTCTCTCACTGTTCCTCTTCCTCCCTCACCTCACCTCCACCCAATGGCCGCAGATGCTATGCTTCTCCCTTGCCCATCCCACACTCACAGGCACCAATCCCACATTTATCTTAAACTCACCAACAGCTTGGGAAAGATGCACACTTCACAGAACTTCTGGGCAAATGCAAGTCCCTTGTCTATGACCAAGGCAGCAAGAAATGACTCGACAACGTCTGCCATCATCTTGTTGCTAATGGCAACATTCTGAAAGAAGGGACCAAGGAATCAATGGTGTCCTTCTGCTGCAAGCAACTACCTCTGTTCTGCCTGTTAGGATGTTACCGACCAAAGTCCAGCTCAGAAGACACCCTCGTCAGCTGCTTGTTGTATACCAGTGCCATACGTAGGAACTAAGGGATGAGACCATATAGGCAGGAGAGGGAGGAAGGAGGGGGAGGAGGAAGGAAGGGAGGAGAAAGGAGAGGGACTGACGAAGGAGAGGGAGGAAGAGGGAGGAGGAGAGGGCGAACGGAGGGAGAGAGAGAGGAAGGAGAGGGAGGAAGGAGAGGGAAGGAGGGGAGAAGGAGATGAGGGAGAGGATAAGGAGCAGTAGCTGACGCGAGGATAGGTAGAGTTAGGAGGGCGTCTCTGGGCCGGTAGGGCTAAAAGTAAGGAAGACTGAACACGGAGTGTAGGGAGGAGTCAGGGGAGGAGGAAGGAAGGGGAGGAGGAAGGAAGGGGAGGAGAAAGGAAGGGGAGGAGAAAGAAAGGGGAGGAGAGAAAGGAAGGGGAGGAGGAAGGAAGGGGAGGAGGAAGGAAGGGGAGGAGGAAGGAAGGGGAGGAAGGGAGGAGTGAGCGAAAGGGGAGGAGGGGGAGGGGAGGAGGATGAGAAAGATGGGAGGAGTAAGTGTACTCACTGAGAGATGACCCTCATGGTGAGGGGAAAGTGATGATAAATGTAATTGGTAGCCAGAAGTTGCAACACTGCATCACCAAAGAGCTCCATAGTCTGATAATCACCTCTGTAAGGAGAGGGGAGTGAAGAGGGAAGGAGGGGAGTGAAGAGGGAAGAGAGAGGGGAGTGAAGAGAAAAGTGAGGGGAGAGAGGGGAGCGAGGAGTGAAGAGAGGGGAGTGAGGAGGGAAGAGTGAGGGGAGTGAAAAGGGAAGAGAGGGGAGTGAGGAGGGAAGAGTGAGGGGAGTGAAGAGGAAAGAGAGGGGAGTGAAGAGGGAAGAGAGAGGGGAGCGAGGAGGGAAGAGAGAGGGAGTGAGGAGGGAAGAGAGAGAGGAGCAAGGAGGGAAAAGAGGACGGTCAATGGAGGATAGGTGTGCTGTGAGACAGTTGCCTCAGTTCTGTGCACACCTGGTCAGGTTTGTGTATCCCATAGAAGAGTGAGTAAAGGCTTTGGTGAGAATCCTGATGTGTTTGAACTGCACACCAACAGATTGCTCCAAAGATACCATTTTCTAGAGATGTAGGTGTACAGTGGAATTTACTACAAGTACAGCCCTGTGCACCCACACATACATCCACACATGCACACACACACACACACACACACACACACACATGGACACATTTACGCATCTACACACACATCCACAACAGACACCACTCACTTGCAGAAGCTCAGATTCTCCTATCACATGACGATCTCCATCAGGATACTCCGCCTACAGGAAGTGTGCCTATAACTAGAATGTAACTCCACAACTTGTAAGGATCACCTGGAGAGGATGGACTGGGTACCCCTTCCATACTTGGTAGAGATCCTGTGATTTAATGTAATGCTGCTCATACTGGTAGCACCCACACCATCACATGATCCAGTCATCCCTCTCCATACCATCATGTGATCCACTCATCCCCTCTCCACACCATCACATGATCCACTCATCCCCTCTCCACACCATCACATGATCCACTCATCCCTCTCCACACCATCACATGATCCACTCATCCCCTCTCCACACCATCACATGATCCACTCATCCCCTCTCCACACCATCACATGATCCACTCATCCCCTCTCCACACCATCATGTGATCCACTCATCCCTTCTCCACCACACATCCCCCCACACATCACCCTACCTCTTCAGGGAAGACCATCCTTCCAAATATGGCCTGGCACTCTGGTAGTCCACTGTCAAGGAACACTGCCCCCAGCAGAGCTTCAAAGCAGTTGGCTGCTGCATGACTGAAGTCAGCCTCAGTACAAAGATCAAGACTTGGGGCAGCCAGCATGTAGTCGAGGAGGTGGAGCTTGTTGGCAAGGGTACTCAGATGACGATTCTTCACCAGAGCACGACGAAAGGCTGTGATCTGGCCTACTAAATGACCCGGGAACAGGTGAAACAGGTGTAGACTTGTGGTGCATTGTGTGTGTGTGCACATGTACGTACATTGTGTGCGTGCATGTGTGAGAGAGATATATATATATAATTACATGGATGTATATGTACAAGCAGGGAGAGACTCTGATACACATTTTGAAAGCGAAATGTCTTATGATGCCCAAATGAGGGGCTAGCAGCCAGTTACCTGCATATGTACTCCAACACTGCATCTCCCAGGAACTCAAGCCTCTCATTGTGCCCAGGCCTGCATTCAAGGTGTTAAATACATCAAGCCATTTAACAGTACAGCACATGGTCATTTAGTCAGCCTGCCTTAGTGAGGAGGATCCCCACCCACTATTGTTGAAGGCATAGTTTAATTGGTGATAACTATTAATACACACTGGTAATATAATTCCTTCAATCATGGGAGCGCAGATGGTGGAATAAAACTAGCACAGTGCTGACAAAGTGTGCATAAAATGATGGTTTTTAGACTGGTAGAGTTGGAGTGGTGACAGCCAAAATGACACATGCACACACATGTGCACACACACACACATGCAAATACACTGCACACACACACACACACACACACACACACACACACACACACACACACAAACACACACACATACACTGCACACATACACACAAACACACACACACACACACACACACAAACACACACACATACACACAAACACACACACACACACACACACACACACACACACACACACACACACACACACACACACAACACCAAATATGCATACATGCACTGGGTGGACTGTCCCTCCTTCTTCCCCATCGAATCCCCCAAGTTCAGAAGCGCACACAGGCCCTTTCGCTGGACAGCAGGAGGAGCTGGCTTTGCACACTCCGGCCTCCTCAGCCCACAGTTGGACAGAGAGGTCCTCAGAGGGTCCTCCATCTTGACCGAGAGGGAGGGATGGGTCAGCGCACACTAAAGAGCAGGGGCAGGTTAAATGTGGATGGGTGTTGGAGGACTGAAGGCACCTGCAGGAGGAGCTTGTCCTTGAAGGTGTACCGAAGGAGTGCCTCAAGCCTGGAGGTGGCCTTGAAGAACACAATGTGGTGAGTGAGGGTGGGGAGTACCAGGGCATGCTGCAGAAAGGGAATGGAAGAAAGGAATGATTGAGCAAGGAGACAAAGGGGTTTAACATGCAATGAGGCAGAAGGGTTAAACTTGCAAGGAGGCAGAGGGGTTAAACTTGCAAGGAGGCAGAGGGGTTAAACTTGTAAGAAGGCAGAGGTGTTTCAACTTGCAAGAAGGCAGAGGGGTTAACCTTGCAAGGAGGCAGAAGGGTTAAAGTTGCAAGAAGGCAGAGGGGTTAAACTTGCAAGGAGGCAGAAGGGTTAAACTTGCAAGGAGGCAGAGGGGTTAAAGTTGCAAAAAAGGCAGCGGGGTTTAACTTGTAAGAAGGCAGAAGGGTTTTAACTTGCGAGAAGGCACAGTGGTTAAAGTTGCAAAAAGGCAGAGGGTTTAACTTGCAAATCTCTTTGCAGACCTGAGCAAAGTCCGTGTGCAAGCCGGTACTGAAGAATCCTTCAGCTGAGATTACCACAGCAATCTCCCTCTGCTCACTGAACAAAAGAGGTTTGCATCTACACTCCACACATACTGACACCACACACACACATGCATACACACACATAAACATAAACACACACAAACACACACACACACATACACACACATACACACACATACATAAGGACCTACTTTCTGTAATGATATGACCGCAGTTCATGTTTGAGGGTCTTGTGTTGAAAATACTCTTTCCTCTTTAAAACTCTGTAGAGACGCAACACACAACACAACACACACACACACACACACACACACACACACACACACACACACACACACACACACACACACACACACACACACACACACACACACACACACACACACACACACACACACACACACACACACACACACACACACACACACACACACACGACAACACATAGTTCCTGAAGTCCAGATGAGTTAGAAGCACTGAAGGTAATTGTAAATCTGTATCAGGTGACTGGATTATCTGGCTTTCTTCAAGCTAACCCCTCCCTCTTCCCACATCACACACATGCACTCTCTTCCCACAGCACACACATGCACTCTCTTCCCACATCACACACATGCACTCTCTTCCCACAGCACACACATGCACTCTTCCCACAGCACACACATGCACTCTTCCCACATCACACACATGCACTCTTCCCACAGCACACACATGCACTCTCTTGCCACAGCACACACATGCACTCTTCCCACATCACACACATGCACTCTCTTCCCACAGACCTCCTACCCTTCAATTGCCTTTCGATGTAGCTCCAAATACAAAGTTTGTTTCTTTTGTCGTCTGGCGGAGAACACAGCAAACCTTGCTTGAGAATGCTGCAACACACCACCACTCACTCTTCACTCTTATTATAGCCCTCCTCCACCACGCCACAGTAATGAACCACCTGTGATGGCCCCTGAGAGAAAGGGGAGGGCGAGGAGGAGGAAAGGAAGAGAGAGGTAAGAAGGAGGGAAAGAGGAGAGGAAGAGGAGGAAAAGAGATGGGAAAACCAATAAGCACCATTTTTTACTAGGTTCTTACATCCCTGCTCAGTCTGTCCATCCTGATGCAGCTAGGCTTCTGCAATAATGAGAGTTATGGCTATCACCAATGGCTATCCAGTTGTGATTACTTTCAGAGGGTTAGTGATTAGAAGTCCACTGCTAGTACCTCTCTTCTCCGTTTGCTTGGCTCCCCGGAAAGCTTGGCGCTGGGGAAATGAAGTGCAATTGATGGCATGATACTTATGGACGCAGCTCAACTAGATAGTGTTAATGATTTCATGTTCTCAAATGTGTATAAACGTTCACATGCATAGTAGCTTTGAGAATAACAAGACAACCAAGACTAAAGACAACTACACACGATAATTAATACCAAACACTTCTACAAATAAGCAAATAAAAGAGATCTGCATGGCACTTGTAATACTTATTTAAATTATTATGTGGTCAGTATAATATTCCACTCTGTCTATTCTTTTTAGGTAGATGGTTTTAATAACAAAATTTAATGTGTCATGTGACTTGGTTATAAAATTACTTGTTACTAACTTATTTTTTTATTTACTAGGTTTTGTAGCTAAATAAAAATATTTAATTTATGCTATTACCAATGCTTGTTTAATGAACTACACCTTATTGACTTTATTCTTTTTCCTGATGTGTATCACACAATTAGCTAATCAATAACCACTAAAAGGTTCCATCCATTCATGCAAATACATACCTCCAAGGGACAAAACGATTGGACCAAATAATTTAGTACTTCAGTTAGTGGTAAAGTTTCAAGTGTACTATCTGCAACAAAGGTGCAGTAACAGCCAACTGAGCACCAAGCCTACAGTACCTCGCCTGTGATGTATAAACCTTGGAACAAAATGGAAGTGTTCGCTGTAATGCTGCAGAACTGATGGGGGTGTGGTGTGTGTGCCCAGGGAAACGTGGGTGTGGTGTGTGTGCCCAGGGAAACGTGGGTGTGGTGTGTGTGCCCAGGGAAACGTGGGTGTGGCGTGTGTGGCCCAGAGAAACGTGGGTGTGGTGTGTGTGCCCAGGGAAACGTGGGTGTTATGTGCACAGTCAATACTTGGGATACGCACCTTTCACCCCAGTCATACATCTCTAGGAGGCATTCAAACAGATACTCTCGTAGAAGAGACAAGTCCTGTACATAACACTGATGACAAAGAGAGGGGTGAGGGGGTGGGAGGTAGTATGGAGGAGGTAGGGGAGGAGGTAAGATGGAGATAGGGAGGAGGTAAGATGGAGATAGGGGAGGAGGTAAGATGGAGATAGGGGAGGAGGTAAGATGGAGATAGGGGAGGAGGATAATAGGGGAGGAGGTAAGATGAGATAGGGGAGGAGGAGGTAAGATGGAGATAGGGGAGGAGGTAAGATGGAGATAGGGGAGGAGGTAAGATGGAGATAGGGGAGGAGGTAAGATGGAGATAGGGGAGGAGGTAAGATGGAGATAGGGGAGGAGGTAAGATGGAGATAGGGGAGGAGGTAAGATGGAGATAGGGGAGGAGGTAAGATGGAGATAGGGGAGGAGGTAAGATAGAGATAGGGGAGGAGGTAAGATGAGATAGGGGAGGAGGTAAGATGGAGATAGGGGAGGAGGTAAGATGGAGATAGGGGAGGAGGTAAGATGGAGATAGGGGAGGAGGTAAGATGGAGATAGGGGAGGAGGTAAGATGGAGATAGGGGAGGAGGTAAGATGGAGATAGGGGAGGAGGTAAGATGGAGATAGGGAGGTAAGATAGAGATAGGGGAGGAGGTAAGATAGAGATAGGGGAGGAGGTAAGATGGAGATAGGGGAGGAGGTAAGATGGAGATAGGGGAGGTAGTAAGATGGAGATAGGGGAGAGGTAAGATGGAGGAGGTAGGGGAGGAGGTAAGATGGAAGAGATATGGAGGAGGTAAGATGAAGGAGGAGATAGTGAGGAGAGGATAAGTATGGAGAAGGTGGAAGTGGAGGGAATAGGGAAATTTAAGAGTTGTCAAAGGAACATATACATACTTGTGTTGTACTCTCAGACACAAGACTGAGGGTATACTGAATGTTATATCTGCTGAACTGGCAAGGTGGAAGCTGCAGGGGTGGGGCAGGTGGGCAGAGAATAGGGTTGCTTAGCACACACAGCTTACCAACATAGAAGCTAACCGCATCCAGTGGCCATGCATGAGGAGGGAAACCCCTCCAAAGGAGTATCGCCTTCCATCACGTCCATATATGGTAGTCAGGCCATCGGTCTATGTAAAAATGATAACAATTAATGTAAAAAATCACCCATTTCAATTAATATGTACTGCAAAGTTGGTAGTGGGCTTCACTTCTAGTCGATAGCAGTGCCACGCTTCAACAGGCAATACAGGCTATGGGAGAAAGAACAGCACTTAATAAGCCACCCTAACCACAATACAAGAACTTCTGCCTACTTCAGGATGTTTGAAGGTGAATTTGAGTGGATGGAAGCTACAGGGTGTGCTGTTTGACGCGCTGGGAGCGTTATAGCAAAGCTGGCGGGACAGTCTCCAATTGGAGCGCACCGCAGCCCCTCCCACGTGCGGTGCGGTTGATCCCTCGTTCCCCTCAGCCCCTCCCGCGAGAGATTCGTCTTCAGTGTAGGTGCGTTTGGCGAAGTTAAAAGGAGCCAAAAGTCGCTCTGAAAACTGCTCGCAAACTTCTAGCTCCGCCGCTGATGGCAGCTGCGAAGGGTATCCCCCGTGTTGGCACCACTGCACTGTCCAATTTATCTTTTTAACGTACGTTTTCCTCCGTTGAACGATGGTGTGCAACAGATGTACGGACGTCCGGTGTCGTCACAGCTGTTTGAGCCGCTTCACTTCTCGCGCTTTTTATTCCTGAACTCACGCTGCGCGCTGGTGAGCAGTCACGTGGTACTGGAGAGTGAGCTTCCCAGCTGCTTCTTTTTCTCGAAGCTGGGTTCGTGCTAGGAGGACGAAGGTGGTAGAAAGGAGCGCGAGTTTAAGTCATTAAAACTAACCACTGTTCCCGCTCATTTGCCATACGAAACAAAACATGTATACATGTAGTACAAGCTGCACGCGGTCCTAATTATTTTGAATGTTGGGCTGGGGCCGAGACACGTATTTTGAACGTTGGGCTGGGGCCGAGATACGATGCATGATCCCTCTTTCGGACGAATAACACTTACGACTGAAGTGGCTTAGTTCTAATTACTGTTTAATTTATTCCCTCAGTGCCTACTTGTTCAAGCATGATGGATAGCAGTACAATATAAAGCATACTATACTGCACGCAATAATAAAGTATTATCAATTGCATGCCAAACATTGAGGGGAGTTAGGACAATCCTTCACATTCACGACATTGCTCCCTTCCACGGAGAATGCGCTACTGACAGTGGCTACTTCCAGGGAGCTCTCTGGCAGTCCGCCACCAACATAAACCACATACTCTCCAGGGATGATGTAATGCTCACCATCTTCGTCCACAAGCGCCATGGAGTACGGACTCAGATTGAACGCCACGTTGTAACTCACTGAAGGGTCCGTGCTCTGCCTGACCACTCCAAGCAGCTGCATCTTTGGAAAGAAAGGCTTGTCGGGTATCTGTGGAGGTTTTACGTACAGCTGTACCACCTCGTCTCCCGGCAACGCACCAACGTTCTGAACCAGCACCGTAACGACCACTTCCTGGCACGGGGAGATAGCCAAAGGCACTACCGCGATATTCGAGTACTTGAATGTGGTGTAGGAGAGGCCATACCCAAAGGGAATGAGGGGGGTTCCGGAAAAGTACCGATACGTGCGCCCGGGTGGATCACTCATGTTGTAATTGGTGCTGGGGAGGAGGTCTGCTGTGCTTTCGAAAGTGCTCACAGGCATGCGACCGGCCGGATTGTACTTGCCAAAGAGGACATGGGCCACCGCTGTACCTCCCACTGCCCCGGGATAGAAGGCCTCCACTATCCCTACCACACCACTGTTCGGGAGAAGGGAAGGGATGCTAACGGGCCCACCGTTGACCAACACCAGGACGACCTTGGGGTTCAACTGGGCCACTTGCTCAACCAGCGCTGTCTGGCACCCGGGCAAAGCCAGATTGTCCTGTGCCACGCCCTCGCACGAGGTCAGCACCCGGTCGTGCCCCTCGCTCTCCACGGTCCCGTCCAGCCCCATCACCATGACAACGTAGTCCGCACCCTTTGCCGCGCTGAGGGCCTCTGCAAACCCGGATGTGTCGCTACACACCACATCAGCACAGCCAGGCGCGGACGCTATCTCCACTCCAGTGCCGGCCAACGCAGCAGTGATCCCCTCCTGCACACTCACCACAAACTGGGGTACGCCCTGGTAATTAGAGAGGAGGGTAGTGGTCGCATTGGCGTTGGGTCCCAAGATGGCCACCTTGGCCACACCCACAGACTTGAGCGGGAGGGTGCCGTCATTCTTAAGCAACACCATAGATTCGAGGGCTGCATTTAAGTTGGCCAACTGGTTCTGTGGGGTGTTTAGGTGACTGGCGTTGATCGACTGGTAAGAGACCATGGACGGGAGATCAAAGTCCCCCACACGCATGCGGAGGTAGAAGGCCCTCCAGATGGCATCAGAGATGGTTGCCGGGTCAACAAGATGGTCGGACACAGCCTCAGGGAGGTAGGTTGGGTAAACCACATCGTAGCCAAGATCCAGATCGGTGGAGGCGTCCATGCTGACAACCGCGGCCTCTTCTGGCGTGCTCGCATAGTGCTGTTCGGAGTACACAAACCCCACACCCCCGTTGTCAGATATGATGGATACGTTGGGCGCGCCAAACTGGCCGCGCAGGACCGATTGGAGCAGGAACGGGTTCGCGCAGTCAGGCGCTCCCTCTGGAATCCCGGCACACTTCAGGCCGCTGTAGGCAGGCATAATCTGGGCCACCTTGGCAGCCAGGACCTGAGATTTGAAGGCAGGGAGGTAGGTGTCATAGAGGTCATGGGTAGTGGCGTAGGCAGTAAAGCCCAACCTCAGCTCCTCTGGTCCGCTGTGGACGGCAAAGTGCTTGGCGCAGGCTGCCACCTTGAGGTATTGGGGGTCTTCCCCTTGCTGCAGACCCTCAGTGTAGGCGCTGCCCAGGACGGATATGATATAAGGGTCCTCGCCGAAGGTCTCCTGGCCCCGCCCCCAGCGCGGGTCGCGGAAGAGGTTGACGTTAGGCGAGAAGCAGTTCAGACCGGCCGCCTCCGTACTCGAGCCGTTGTACCTGGAGAGCATGACGTTGTGGAGGCCCCGCCCTTCGTCCGAGGTGATCTGTGCCACCTGCTGGACCAAATAGCGGTCGAAGGTGGCGGCTAGGTTGATGGGGGCGGGGAACACGGTCCAGTACAATCCGGGGGGCCAGCTGCCTCCAGAGGCTGTCCAGCCGTGAACGCAGTTGGACCTCCAGTTGTAAGCATTGATACCGAGTCTAGGAATGGCTGGGGCAATGGAGGAGGTTTGCGCGATTAACTCTTCGAGGGTTAGGCGGGAAACGAGGTCGCTGGCGCGCTCTCCAGCTGGCAGGGATGTGTCGCAGAACGGGTAGCCGGCTTGCGGAAGACTTTGACAGTCCACGGAGGGCGTGTAGCCTACCTGCAGTTAATGACATGTACATGCATGTACTCCGTATTAAAACTCAGTAAGCAATACGTGAGCTATGTGAGCATTAGTTGCTAGATGTACAGCGCACTCACCTGTGTTTTCTCAGCTTTTAGGTGTCCAGAGTGGCAAAGAAACAACACTACTATTTGCCATTTTGCTACCATTTCAATATGTTCTTCGTACAACACCTCGTGCCCACTATGCACTAATATTAAAATTCAATTAATTTTTCTTCGCGCAATTCAAGACTTTTGGGTTTTATGAATGACTACAGCCTGTGGTGTTACCCCTAATTGTACAATATTTCGATTTTAAGATTTTGCAAATCAATTAGAGTACTGTAGCACATACACGGACGCACTGCAGACATCAGGTTGTAATGTAGCTTCTGGGCTCATCGAAAAAAAAATTTCGTACTCTGAAATTTGATTGGTAGCGGTCGAGGTGGCGATACAAAATACTCTGTGTGGGGACGAGGTCACGAAATGGCGCGAGGGCGGGCTACTGTACAATTGGCGTGCGCAGGAGCCGTATCAATGGTGCTGCTTTTAGCCACAATACTATACAGCGGGAGTTCTCCACGTTATAATGTGGTGAGGAAGATTAGGCTCCTCGAGCAACAAGTGGAAAAACTGCACGAAGGCATACGGCTTCTTGAGGCCTTGGACGCCAGCGGCACCAAGGCGAATGAATTTCGTTACGACAGCGTCTCCCTTTCTCCGCCATCCACCCAAAAGGTGTCTCGCTGCGAGACCATCCATATTGCAATGGTCGCTGCTGGATACAACACGAGCCGAAACGTGGTGACCGTTGTCAAGTCGATTCTCTTCTATCGGCGAAATCCGCTCCACTTCCACTTAGTGTCTGACGCTCAGGCAAAAATCACATTAAGCACCGTTTTTGAGACCTGGCAGCTGCCTGCTGTCGAGGTGAGCTTCTACAGCGCCGAGGAAGCCGCCACACAGGTTTCGTGGATACCAAACTTCCACTACTCCGGCATATATGGTCTGCTCAAGCTCACTCTAACCGAGGCCCTCCCACCTCATGTCGACAAAATAATCGTATTGGATACCGACGTCACGGTTTGCGCGAACGTAGCGGAGCTTTGGCAGTTCTTCGCGCTAATGCGACAGGCCGGCAAACTCTTAGGTTTGGTGGAGAACCAAAGCGACTGGTATCTTGGGAGCCTGTGGGAGCGACACAAACCCTGGCCCGCTCTTGGGCGCGGAGTGAATACAGGTGTGATGCTACTGCAACTGGACGCCCTGAGAACCGTGGAATGGCGGAGCACATGGACTAACGTGACACGGAAAGTACTGAGGAGTTACAAATCAGCTGCTTTGGCGGACCAGGACGTCATCAATGCCGTCGTCAAGGAAACCCCCGACGTCCATTATCTTCTCCCCTGCACGTGGAACGTTCAGCTCAGCGAGCACGCGCTGAGCGAACACTGCCTGCGTGACGCGGAAGAATACAAGCTGGTCCACTGGAACTCGCCAATGAAGCAGATGGTTCGCAACGAGCACGCCCCGTACTTCAGCAGTCTGCACCAAGCGTTTCAGCAGTACGATGGAAACCTGATGAAGAACATGCTCACCAACTGTTACCACAACAACACTGAGGCAATGAAGGGTGATCTTGATGAGAGCGATCCGTGTCTTGATGTCAGACTAGAGCAGAAACTGAAGTTCAGGACTCACCCATTCTTTCTGCATTACGACTACAAGCCTAGTGGTGACCATGATGTCACCCTTGTTGCACAGCTATCTATGGAGAGGGTGCACATGCTGGATCCACTCTGCTCCCACTGGCATGGTCCTATGAGTCTCGTCCTGTACACATCTGACAGTGAGGCGTGTCAATTTCTGCACTCCATGAGCACACACCTGCCTTTGATGAGCAGGCGGAAGAACGTGGCTCTCCATATCGTCTACAAGGACCGCCGGTCACAAATGTACCCTGTAAACTACCTCAGAAATGTGGCTCTGAAGTTTATCAACACACACTATGTGTATCTCAGTGATATTGATTTTTTGCCAGCGTTTGGCCTGTATGATCACTTACAATACATGCTCCAAACCACGAGTTCTGAGGAGAAAGTGGCTCTGGTTGTACCAGCATTTGAAACCTTCTTGTACAGAGCAGACTTTCCACAAAACAAAAGCCAACTTCTTGACATGATTAGCAGCGGGGAAAGTCAGTAGCTTCAGGGCTGACGTGTGGTCCAAAGGTCACAGGGCCACTGACTTTGAGCACTGGCACATAGCCACAGAGCCGTACAGGGTTAAATGGCAAGAGGACTATGAGCCTTATGTTGTTGTGAGGAGCAGTGTCACACCCTACGATACCCGATTTGCAGGGTTTGGTTGGAACAAGGTGTCGCACATTATGGCGCTTCATGCACAAGGATACGAGTTTGTCGTCCTTCCCAATTCCTTCATGGTACACATGCCACATGCGCCATCACTGGACATTGGACGGTTCAGGTGGAGCAAGCATTACAGGGACTGTCTGATGGTCTTGAAGAGGGAGTACCAAACAGAACTAGTGAGAAAGTACGATGTACAGTTCTCTTAGTATTCACAGACCTTATAATAGCCACAACAAACTTACAGCAAAACACTTATTATAATGATTTCATAAATGTTGTTTGGGGTATACGTCATTATTTTCACACCCATAATGTCCATCAGTGCATTCCTGAGCTCCTATTTGAAGCACACCGGCCCCAGCTCAATGCCAACAGATTCAACATCTGACCAGAAGTTCACGTCAAACACTGGCAACTGTGATGGCCGTGTGGTATTGAAATGATACGTGCCGGCAGATGATGCCTTGGTGTTTGGCTGCTGGAAGAAATGGCATGATAAAGAGCTGTGATTGAAGTGGAAAAAATATATATATAACTTTTATGAACGAGTGTGTCACAGGTCAGTTCCATCTTACATTCCCTCACTGCACAGGTGATGTGGTTATACTAATCCATCTCATCAGCTTCATTCATTGCTTCAGCACACATCTAAAGTGGTGCACATGCCTTTATTTTAAGAATGGAGTATGATCTCCATTCTGACACTCGCTATTTTAAAGCATGTCTTCTGATTCTCTTTCAGTTTCTATCATGCATGCATTACCAAAGTGCCCTAGTTGAGGACTGGATAATGTTGAGCCATATGCAATGGCACTTATTAATTGGTTTTCTTTCAGTGGTAAGAGCTGAATTACTTGTGAATAGAGTCTCTTTTGTTGTGTGCTATCCATTACTGGGGGCTGGGTTGGGTTCAGAGTGCAATGAGTACACTCCACTTTGGGTACATAACTGATCAAATTTCTTACTCATTAAAAAACAAAAGACAGTCAATGTCCTACATGGTAATTAAGTGTAGTTAAGTATATTCCAGTACTTTCCATGCAATTACATATCACCTAATAGCACTTAACAGATGAGTCAGACTGTACCCCTAATGCCTGCCTCTGGGCTTTGAGAAGGCTTGCTTGTACTCTCACCTGATTGGTCACTGTCTGTGGTGCAATGGTGGAACCTTGTCCGAGACCATGGAAGGTTGGTACTTTGTCTACTGCGACTAATGCCTTGTATTGGAGAGTGACCACTTGTTCTGCATGGACACTGGTCATCTGGAGCATCTTCAGTTGGGATTTGCTGATCTCATATGAAAACTAAAAAGCCACAACACAGCCATGTCTGTTAAAGGTACAATCAAATTCCTCTCTAACCCTTCTGGATCCTTCTTTCGCTCCATTTTTCTTTGCATCAATGCAAGTGGCACAACCGCCATCGCTGTAATCACATTGGACTTGGAAAGCGTCCAATGGACTGCCTCCATTTGGATCAAGCCAGTAGAAACCTAAGTAATGTTTAGGCACACCATATGTAAAATTTGTGAACATACACATACACACACATGAACATACACAGACACACACATACACACCGTTCTTAGTTTCAGGGTGCTGTTTCTTGAGCTCGCAGCATGACCTTGAAGGGAACTCCTTAGTTCCATCGGGTCTCTTCAAGAGCTCCAGAGTCCTGGTCATGTTGCTGAGCTGAAGAACCATCGACACCATCTGCAGGTACGTGCATGTGTGGGGCGTCATAGTACGTCCAACAACAAAGCTTCAAAATGAACTTACAGTATCAACAAACACTGGCTCCCCAGATATGTAGAAACCCCTTGGTGCCACTATTGTCTATTGTTACACCCTGGGGGGGGGAACATCAAGGTAAGATACAGTCCTGCGTGCATCCAAACACATAACACCCTCACTCACAGACATGCACACACAACACACCACCATCACCCAACTTACAGGAGGGCCTGGGTCTCCCTATTGGTGGGAGGAGAGGGAGGAGGAGAAAGAAAGGGAGGTCACTAAATTAAATATTGTTTTAAGTCAGTTCAATAAACGCACTGGCAGTCCAGGGTTTCCAGGTAGACCAGCATCACCCTGCAGATGAGGGAGGAATAATTAGGATTGTGGTATCAAGGTGGTAAGCTCTCTTACGGTAATCCCAGGGGACCCTGGAGAACCAATGACTCCCTAGATGGCAGTGGGAAGCAATGGATGCCATGTGCAACTGTTAGGGTCACCAAGTACCCAGTCCCTACCGTTGCTCCCAGGAGTCCGTCGGTACCAATGTCACCACTTGATCCAGTGTCTCCCTACAGAGATTGGGATGGTGTGCATTAATTAGGGATGGAAAACGCCGATGCACCCTGAATAACATACGATGCTTCCAGGGGGTCCAGCTGGTCCAATCAACCCAGCATACCCATCCAAACCCTATCATGACGTATGAACATGTGGGAGCATCATCCACACCTGTACATGGAATTATCAGGAATGGATTTACCTGTGTCCCCTTGGAACCCTTGTTTCCCTTCGGTCCCTGTGCCCCTTGGCGACCCTGTAGGGACATGACACCTGATTATTGCTGGCCCACTGGCTCCATGGCTGCACTAACTGGATCTCCAGTGGAACCTTTCTGACCACTCTGGCCTGTTAACCCAGGGTCCCCCTGTTTTATAGGGCAGAGAGAGACACATGGATATAATCTCATTTTTCTCGCAATTCCTTGGGGATGGGGGGAAATGGGTGTGGTCATACCTGGGGTCCAGCTGGTCCTGGTTTTCCAGGTGGACCAGCTACTCCGAGGTTACCCTGCCACAAGAAAAAAACAAGCTCTATTTGCTGCACATGCAGAATGGTTAAGGGTTAAAAACTCACAGCGTTACCCTGTGCCCCGCCAAAACCACTAGCGCCTGGATTGCCACGAAGACCCTACACACAGAAGAAGTGTTTTGGTATCATTTATAAATCACTTCTTCTAAGCACGAAGAGATGGAGATGCTTCATGTCAGCCATACCTTGGGTCCTTGGTCCCCGACACTTCCGGTTGTACCAGTGCTTCCAGGTGCACCCTACAAGGAATTGTGCAGTGGTTATAGCAGAAGGGGGAAAATGGGTGGGGCAAGACTATGGGGGGGGGAGGGGGGGGGAGAGAGGGAATGGGTGGGGCAAGACTATACCGGATCTCCTCGCAGTCCTGTTAATCCAATAGCCCCAGCTGGCCCATTTTGACCCTGTGTAAATGAAGATGTGAATGTCATCGAGCCAATTTCATGGACCTAAGGTGACTTGATCAGTGAGGATTAACACGCTAATTATAAGGGTGGCATTGTAGGGGAACATAATGACTAGTCAGGTGGCATTGTAGAGGGAACATAATGACTCAGTCAGGTGGCATTGTAGAGGGAACATAATGACTCAGTCAGGTGGCATTGTAGAGGGAACATAATGGCTCAGTCAGCTTTGCAAGGAAGGGCCAGAAATGAACACAACTCAGTGCAGAAGTATTATACTACACCTGCAGTTTATTGCTGTTGTTGTTGTTGGAACAAAGTTTAGTTAATTATTTACATCAACAACGGGAAGAAAACATGCTTATTTTATATGTTCTAACTTGTATAATGTACCAGCATGTTACACCAATAACCTGTTCAAATGTCTGCACATTTCTATGACACAGTGGCCTCAAAACTACACACAATGCTTGCACACACCCCAGTGGGTCAATGTGTTTTGTTGTTGCAAGGTACATTGCAGACCACATATAAAACCTCCCCCTCCTCCCCCTCCCTAAAAGCATCACAACTCCCTGTTGCATCCACCCTCCCCCGCACGTACCTGGGCACCAGGCACACCAGGGGATCCTTTCGCGCCAGGGGCCCCCGCTCGACCCTGCATGGGGGAGAACAGCTTATAACATCCTCAATCTCACGCCCACCACCCTCAATCATGGTTACCATGCCCACCACCCTCTCTCTTGTCTCCCAGGTTACCTGCTTCCCCACATCACCAGGGGCACCAGAGGACCCATCCTTCCCCTTGGCCCCCTTTGTTCCCTGGAGTCCAGTGTCCCCTGGGTTTCCCTGGAGACCGGTTGGGCCCGGAGGACCATTGCTCCCCCGTGTCCCCGCAAGGCCAGAAGGACCTGTAGCTCCCTGACCCAAGCAAGAGGGAGGAGTCAGGTGTTTGTTAGATGCTGTGTGGATGAGAGAGGCACCTTAGGTCCTGTTGTCCCATCACTGCCTCTGGCCCCTTTAGTTCCAGTGGCTCCCTAATCAAACCAGCAGTAAGATAAGAGGGTCACACTCAATTTGTCTCTTCCCTACCGGAATACCAGGGGGTCCAGGTGGTCCTGGGTCCCCAAGATCTCCAGTGATACCCTTGGGGAGGAGCCAAAGAAATCAAAGCCCCACCCATCATTCCCTTTTCCTGTCTCACCTTGTTTCCAGCCAGCCCTTTGGCTCCAGGAAGCCCCACAGTCCCACGAGGTCCCTAAGTGTTGGTATACACTCTGGTCGTCATGACAACAGAGGATAAACACTTACAGTGGGTCCTGGCTGGCCAACAGCTCCGGGATCACCTGTCTTTCCTAGGACTCCCTAAAGAAGAAGCAATGAGCCATGCCCACCTGACTCCTCCCCCCTCCAATGCCCTACCACTGGACCACGATCTCCAACTTGGCCAGGGTCACCTTTTACACCTGTAGGACCCTGAAGTGTGGGCACACCATCACAAACTACGCACACACACACACACACATGCACGCACCCAGCACGCAACACACACACACACCACACACACACACACACACACACACACACACACACACACACACACACCCACACACACACACACACACACACACACACACACACACACCTGAGGCCCTGTTCTGCCAGGAGTTCCAGCCGATCCCAGATCCCTGTAAAGCCGGCGTTTCCTTTTGCTCCCTTGGCCCCAGTCTGTCCACTAGCTCCTCTTGTCCCCTGCTCAGTAAGAACCCCAAATGAAGAGCACCAAGGGCATACAGTGACCTAAACTGACCGCTGCCCCATCAGGGCCTACTTCTCCTGTATCTCCCACTGTTCCAGAGGCTCCCTATCGTTTAAAAGAACAGCCATCTTTGTTTCACTTTTAACTCCCAACGACACACACCTTCTCCCCTTGTTCCCACTGCTCCCCTGGGGACCAGTTGTTCCAGTGTCCCCAGGAAGGCCAGGTGACCCGGCAGTACCCTTAGGACCACTGAGGCCTTTGGCTCCCTATAGAGAAGGTCTTAAAATGGCTGCATGTGAGAGGAGGGGGAGGGGTTTACCTGGGTCCCAGGCTGTCCTGACTTTCCAATGTCACCTTTTTTGCCAGTTGCTCCCTATGATGTCATGTCCCACGAGGGAAGAGTGCAGTAGGAATCACATGTACACACACACTCATACACATACCTTTGGACCTTGTGGGCCAGGCAAACCATTTGCACCAGCTGAACCTGATAGACCCTGAGAGGTCACATGATGTGATCACGTGATTAACATGATAAGTCACGTGACCTTACCGGTGGTCCTCTCAAGCCAGCTGCACCAATCACACCAGGTTGCCCAGGGATGCCCTACATGCATGTATCAGGACCAGTGGGGACTCACATAACCACCAACAGTGTACTCTCAACCTACAGCTTTCCCCGCAGGGCCGTCTGGTCCAGCTGTCCCTTGAGGCCCTTGATCCCCCTTGTAAATAAGAGCACTAATTGATTTTAATGGACAAAATGCGCTTGTCTTCCTCTAACCTGTTTGCCCACGGAGCCTGGAAGACCAATCCCTCCACTGTTTCCCTGTGGAGTGTGCACTTTTATCCAGCTCTAAATACAAAACCGTACCTTTAGTCCAGTTGCCCCCACTTGCCCGGGAGGTCCAGGGGCTCCCTAAACTCATAACCACCACTTAATAACTACACCAGGGTTGCAAATGGCTTACGTTCTTCCCCTTCTTTCCAGGCTGTCCAACATCTCCAAATGGTCCACGATCACCCTGGCAACGAGGGGCATAGCCAATCAGGGCATGGGTACATGATGTAACCATAGCTCACAGCTTTCCCAGTGGCTCCAGATGTTCCCCCCGGTCCCCAGGAGCACCGATTGCACCCTTTGGAGAGTGGTCATCAAAGCAGGTTTGCAACTCCACATAAAATTAGCATATTTGAATTGCATTGTGTTAAATCGTTATAGTGATGTGGATAGTACTGGTTTTGACAAATTAATGTAGCTATTTACGATAGTATTTGATAAATTAGGAGCGCCACTTGAATAAAATTCATTTCTTTATCTTAAGTCACAACAATCTGACAATGAGATACATTTAATTAGACAACTCAATCAAATTTTCAGTCTTTTAAACCTTGATTCAACATCTCCCCTCTTGAAAGTTAATTGAATCACACCTAGTTGTTGTGTTATTTCAGTAACAATTTAAATGGAAAACAATTATGCCAATTTGTTTATCCTTCCTGTTGTACACACAGTTTAATAACTTAAGTAATATTAAAAAGATGAGGTTATTAACCATTGGAAGTGACATACCACAGCTCCTGGGACCCCAATGGTTCCTGTCTTGCCAGGTGCTCCATTGTTACCCTAGACCAATGAAACGTGGGAGTGACTAAGGAGGGGTGTGGTCGTCACGACAACAACAAACCGTTGCACCAGGTGAGCCAACGAATCCGGGTTCCCAGGCCGTCAGCGGACCCTGCAGAGAGCCTTATCAATACACGCACTGGAGTGTTGTACAAGATGGTGTCCTTACCTGCTGGCCTTTGGGTCCCTGTGCTCCAGCTGTCCCAACAGCTCCCTGACTTCCCTAGATGGTATGATCAGAGAGGAATGAATGTGTGTGATGTGTGTGTGTGATGTGTGTTATTTTCCTTACTGGAGGTCCAGGGGGACCTGAACTGCCACTGCTACCAGCATCACCCTAAAACGAGAAAGGTGGTTGGTTTACACCGTTATCAGCGTCATAGTAACGGCTCATACAATAGGTCCGTCCAGTCCAGGCAGCCCAAACTGGTCCCTGGTCCCCAACAGAACCCTATTTGATGTGAGGGGTGGGAGAGAGAAGAATAACACACAGGTTACAATGGGCTGCACACTGCTAATAGACAAGATGGAGGGGATGGCTAAACCCTTATGCCACCACTCCCTCTCAACTTACTGAAACTCCATTTAGTCCATTGTCTCCGTGGACTCCATTATTGCCCTAGTGTAGAAAAGCACTCAATGTGTGTGTCCTT
>JABACO010000016.1:7801142-7822008 GCA_013339895.1 Ephydatia muelleri | reverse complement strand
CCAGGGGGCACTGTCCACACTGAATACCAACAGTAAGGGTCCTATTGGATACCCAGGGGCTGTCCCCTTGCCAGTGGGGCAGGCTGGTGCAGCTGGGGCATTTGGACCAGAGGGACTCCAAGGAGACATGGTGGGTTCTCTGTTCTTTGAATGAGCACAGCAGTAGCATAGTGTGTTCCTTCTATTCAGGGTCCCAGAGGGTATGTTGGTCGTCCAGGACCACAGGGGCAAGATGGACCAGCTGTGAGTTTATGCTGAGTACCCCACCGAGGTTGCATGTGTGTGTGGTGTGTGTGTGTTTTATATATATGTGTGTGTGTGTGTGGTGTGTGTGTGTGTTTTATATATGTGTGTGTGTGTGTGTGTGTGTATTTCATTTTCAGTATGCTTTGTTATCCCTAGACCACTGTCTGTTCTATGCATGCTACCTTATCATTTGGAAAATTAATTCATTTTTAGTGCTGAGTTATTAGCAATCACGTGATGATGACATTGTGTGTGATTTTAGAAGTCTTAACATCTGAAGTCATTCTTCAAGTAGTTACATTAATATTTACATTGTAAAGTTTTTTAAACAACAATTATTATAATTTTTGTACACATTGTGGGCCCTCTTGTTCAATGAGAACTCAAACAAACAAGATGGTTAAAAAAAATCTGCAAAATGATTTGTTCAGCCTCCATCTCGTGCTATTGGGTGGTGTACTGTTACACAGCTGTACAGATGCAAGATTAGTGTCATATGTCATAATTACACCATAATTACGTCATATAGACTCCAGTAGAATAGTAATACGACCCTCCTCCCTCTCCCTCCTCCCTCCTCCCTCCTTCCCAGGGTCCCCGTGGACCACCGGGAACTGTTGGTGCTCCTGGAAGCGACGGGGCACGTGTAAGTCAGCCATCTTGTGTGGCACTGAGGGGTCACATGAGTGTGCATGTGTCTCCAGGGACCTGTAGGAGCAGCCGGCACAACTGGACCAGAGGGAACCAAGGGTCCTACGGTATGCTAGTGCACAGCATATACAGATGTGATTGCTAGTGATCCCTTGGTGTAAATAGTGTTGTATTAACACCAACCATGGTGCAAATACTTCTACCTCTGGTGTTACAGCAACACCCATTTTGGTGCAGACCTTTGGTGTCGACCCTTGGTATATGCACTAACAATTGGTGCTATAGTAACACACACCCTTTACATCTGGTTCTTCCACAGGGTGACAGAGGGACGTTGGGATTTGTGGGCCTGCCTGGACTGCCCGGAGATCCTGTGAGTGGCTCATCTTATTTCTCGTCACTGTGCTTTTAAAATAGCTCTCTTTAAGGGTGTCCCTGGTCCAGTGGGCCTCTCTGGTCCACCTGGTAACAACGGAAGACAAGTAATTGGTCTCCTAAATAAAGCCCATCACTAATTTTCATTTCCATCGTCTCTCAGGGCAAGCCTGGTGCAGCAGGGTACCCAGGCCCTCCAGGATCAGATGTTGGTTGTTTTGCTATTTTTATGACAAACAACTTATAATGACTTCATTTTCTCTTCTCAAACTCCACCCACTTCCTCCCCTGACATATTATAGGGTGTTGAAGGAGTAAGAGGCATTCCCGGATCTATTGGGCCTCCAGGACCACCTGTAAGAAAGTACAGCTATGCTGGTTCAAGCCTCCATCCTTCCCTCCCTCCCTCCCTCCATCCTCCCCTCTCTCCAACCTCCCCTCCCTCCATCCTCCCCTCCCTCCATCCTCCCTACCTCCTCCTTCCCCCTCATCTTCTTTAGGGTGTTGCAGGTGATAGTGGTCGTCCAGGTCCCGTTGGACTTCAGGTATGCTCCCCTCTCCCCCCCCCCCCCCCCCCCCCCCCCCCCGATATTGCTGAGCTTAGAAATAGAAGTATCTACATGAGCCAATGGGCCTATGTTTGTGCAACCATGAAGAACAAGTAATTAGAACATAACTGATTTAGTGGCATAGTTATTTTCAGACCCACAAGTGTCCCTTCTCTGTCTGGAAATGGCTTGGTTGATGGACAAGCTAGCTAGGAAAATGATTGCATATGTTGTGTGAAGGTCTACTCACCAGGGTTGAAGTAAATGTATCGTCCTAACTGCAAGTATTGTAGAAATATAGAGCCATCAAGACAAGTGATTGCAATTTGCAAGAAACATAGGATTTTTGCACAATACAAGCTCTGATTGCTTGAGGCTGCCTATTCCTGTAGCCTATGTTATTGCTGCTCTCCATCTAGAATTCATTATAACCTAAAGAAATATTGAAACAAGAGAAACTTTTATTTTTACAAAACAAGAATGGGCCAAGATATTATTATGCATATAAATAACCATTTTAATAACCACACAGGGTCCTCCGGGTCCTCCTGGTCTCCTTGGTCTCGACTGGGGAAGCAGGGCAGTTGGTAAGACATCCTCCTGACCTTGTGGTACTGCTGTGCCTCATGGCTTCTATTTTCCACACAAGGGATCACCTGGACGAGATGGCCAGCCTGGTACCCCTGGATTGAAGGTGTCACTTTATGTTGTGTTGTACTTGGGTGAAATGGCAGCTAATGAAAGGGTCTTACCCTCAACTTTATTGGGAGACAAAAGAATGATATGTTAAATTAAGGCTTCACTTTTGTTTTTTGTCGACGACCTAGGGTTTAGGGGTGTGGCTGGAACATCTGGTATGTTCTGTTAATGTTGTCCATCGTTAGAGGCAACATGCCCTGCCCCTTTCATGGGCCTCTTTCATTTGTCAGCAAGCCCTCGCCATTGTGGGATTTGTATTCTGTGTTAAAATCCTCTAGAGGCAAATGTCAGAACCCAATGACAACATCCCAGGATCACATGAGCAACATCAATAATTTAATTTCCTTGCTCTTGCCAGGGTTCCAATGGGAATGATGGTGCCACTGGGGTCAGAGGTCAGACTGGGCAAGTGGGGAACCCAGGTCTCCCGGGACCTAAGGGTCCTGTTGGGCCATCTGTGAGTCAAAGAAGAAACTTTATAAAGGAAAACAAGATGCTATAAACCAGTGCCTTTTTTATTTTGGTGTAGGGTGAAGATGGGACAGTGGGGTTCACTGGAGTGGTGGGCCCCCAGGGCCCCCCTGGCAGCCGGGGGGCCATTGGACCCGTTGGGAAAAAGGGGCAAGCTGGGGACAGCGGGGTTCCTGGGGCATATGGACCCAAGGGGTTGCGTGGCATCCAGGGACCCAAGGGACCCACGGGAGCACCGGGGGCCAATGGTAAGATTGGCAATAAAGGGGCCCAGGGGTCACCAGGAGCAATTGGCCCCCCGGGTCCAACGGGACCTAAGGTTGGTTAGGGGAGGGGGGGGGGGGGGGAGATGGATGATGATAGCCTCTCTGGTGTCATGTTAGGGAGCTATTGGACCCCCTGGACCACCGGGTTCTGATGGACCAGCGGGACCATTAGGAGGTGCAGGGGACCCTGGGGACCCGGGAAGCCTCGGAAGTGCTGGAGATCAGGTGAGACACACAGACACACACACACACACACACAAGGACACACACATTGAGTGCTTTTCTACACTAGGGCAATAATGGAGTCCAAGGAGACAATGGACTAAATGGAGTTTCAGTAAGTTGAGAGGGAGTGGTGGCATAAGGGTTTAGCCATCCCCCTCCATCTTGTCTATTAGCAGTGTGCAGCCCATTGTAACCTGTGTGTTATTCTTCTCTCTCCCACCCCTCACATCAAATAGGGTTCTGTTGGGGACCAGGGACCAGTTGGGCTGCCTGGACTGGACGGACCTATTGTATGAGCCGTTACTATGACGCTGATAAACGGTGTAAACCAACCACCTTTCTCGTTTTAGGGTGATGCTGGTAGCAGTGGCAGTTCAGGTCCCCCTGGACCTCCAGTAAGGAAAATAAACACACATCACACACACACATCACACACATTCATTCCTCTCTGATCATACCATCTAGGGAAGTCAGGGAGCTGTTGGGACAGCTGGAGCACAGGGACCCAAAGGCCAGCAGGTAAGGACACCATCTTGTACAACACTCCAGTGCGTGTATTGATAAGGCTCTCTGCAGGGTCCAGCTGGACGGCCTGGGAACCCGGGATTCGTTGGCTCACCTGGTGCAACGGTTTGTTGTTGTCGTGACGACCACACCCTCCTTAGTCACTCCCACGTTTCATTGGTCTAGGGTAACAATGGAGCACCTGGCAAGACAGGAACCATTGGGGTCCCAGGAGCTGTGGTATGTCACTTCCAATGGTTAATAACCTCATCTTTTAATATTACTTAAGTTATTAAACTGTGTGTACAACAGGAAGGATAAACAAATTGGCATAATTGTTTTCCATTTAAATTGTTACTGAAATAACACAACAACTAGGTGTGATTCAATTAACTTTCAAGAGGGGAGATGTTGAATCAAGGTTGAAAAGACTGAAAATTTGATTGAGTTGTCTAATTAAATGTATCTCATTGTCAGATTGTTGTGACTTAAGATAAAGAAATGAATTTTATTCAAGTGGCGCTCCTAATTTATCAAATACTATCGTAAATAGCTACATTAATTTGTCAAAACCAGTACTATCCTACATCACTATAACGATTTAACACAATGCAATTCAAATATGCTAATTTTATGTGGAGTTGCAACCTGCTTTGATGACCACTCTCCAAAGGGTGCAATCGGTGCTCCTGGGGACCGGGGAACATCTGGAGCCACTGGGAAAGCTGTGAGCTATGGTTACATCATGTACCCATGCCCTGATTGGCTATGCCCCTCGTTGCCAGGGTGATCGTGGACCATTTGGAGATGTTGGACAGCCTGGAAAGAAGGGGAAGAACGTAAGCCATTTGCAACCCTGGTGTAGTTATTAAGTGGTGGTTATGAGTTTAGGGAGCCCCTGGACCTCCCGGGCAAGTGGGGGCAACTGGACTAAAGGTACGGTTTTGTATTTAGAGCTGGATAAAAGTGCACACTCCACAGGGAAACAGTGGAGGGATTGGTCTTCCAGGCTCCGTGGGCAAACAGGTTAGAGGAAGACAAGCGCATTTTGTCCATTAAAATCAATTAGTGCTCTTATTTACAAGGGGGATCAAGGGCCTCAAGGGACAGCTGGACCAGACGGCCCTGCGGGGAAAGCTGTAGGTTGAGAGTACACTGTTGGTGGTTATGTGAGTCCCCACTGGTCCTGATACATGCATGTAGGGCATCCCTGGGCAACCTGGTGTGATTGGTGCAGCTGGCTTGAGAGGACCACCGGTAAGGTCACGTGACTTATCATGTTAATCACGTGATCACATCATGTGACCTCTCAGGGTCTATCAGGTTCAGCTGGTGCAAATGGTTTGCCTGGCCCACAAGGTCCAAAGGTATGTGTATGAGTGTGTGTGTACATGTGATTCCTACTGCACTCTTCCCTCGTGGGACATGACATCATAGGGAGCAACTGGCAAAAAAGGTGACATTGGAAAGTCAGGACAGCCTGGGACCCAGGTAAACCCCTCCCCCTCCTCTCACATGCAGCCATTTTAAGACCTTCTCTATAGGGAGCCAAAGGCCTCAGTGGTCCTAAGGGTACTGCCGGGTCACCTGGCCTTCCTGGGGACACTGGAACAACTGGTCCCCAGGGGAGCAGTGGGAACAAAGGGGAGAAGGTGTGTGTCGTTGGGAGTTAAAAGTGAAACAAAGATGGCTGTTCTTTTAAACGATAGGGAGCCTCTGGAACAGTGGGAGATACAGGAGAAGTAGGCCCTGATGGGGCAGCGGTCAGTTTAGGTCACTGTATGCCCTTGGTGCTCTTCATTTGGGGTTCTTACTGAGCAGGGGACAAGAGGAGCTAGTGGACAGACTGGGGCCAAGGGAGCAAAAGGAAACGCCGGCTTTACAGGGGATCTGGGATCGGCTGGAACTCCTGGCAGAACAGGGCCTCAGGTGTGTGTGTGTGTGTGTGTGTGTGTGTGTGTGTGTGTGTGTGTGTGTGTGTGTGTGTGTGTGTGTGTGTGTGTGTGTGTGTGTGTGTGTGTGTGCGTGCTGGGTGCGTGCATGTGTGTGTGTGTGTGTGCGTAGTTTGTGATGGTGTGCCCACACTTCAGGGTCCTACAGGTGTAAAAGGTGACCCTGGCCAAGTTGGAGATCGTGGTCCAGTGGTAGGGCATTGGAGGGGGGAGGAGTCAGGTGGGCATGGCTCATTGCTTCTTCTTTAGGGAGTCCTAGGAAAGACAGGTGATCCCGGAGCTGTTGGCCAGCCAGGACCCACTGTAAGTGTTTATCCTCTGTTGTCATGACGACCAGAGTGTATACCAACACTTAGGGACCTCGTGGGACTGTGGGGCTTCCTGGAGCCAAAGGGCTGGCTGGAAACAAGGTGAGACAGGAAAAGGGAATGATGGGTGGGGCTTTGATTTCTTTGGCTCCTCCCCAAGGGTATCACTGGAGATCTTGGGGACCCAGGACCACCTGGACCCCCTGGTATTCCGGTAGGGAAGAGACAAATTGAGTGTGACCCTCTTATCTTACTGCTGGTTTGATTAGGGAGCCACTGGAACTAAAGGGGCCAGAGGCAGTGATGGGACAACAGGACCTAAGGTGCCTCTCTCATCCACACAGCATCTAACAAACACCTGACTCCTCCCTCTTGCTTGGGTCAGGGAGCTACAGGTCCTTCTGGCCTTGCGGGGACACGGGGGAGCAATGGTCCTCCGGGCCCAACCGGTCTCCAGGGAAACCCAGGGGACACTGGACTCCAGGGAACAAAGGGGGCCAAGGGGAAGGATGGGTCCTCTGGTGCCCCTGGTGATGTGGGGAAGCAGGTAACCTGGGAGACAAGAGAGAGGGTGGTGGGCATGGTAACCATGATTGAGGGTGGTGGGCGTGAGATTGAGGATGTTATAAGCTGTTCTCCCCCATGCAGGGTCGAGCGGGGGCCCCTGGCGCGAAAGGATCCCCTGGTGTGCCTGGTGCCCAGGTACGTGCGGGGGAGGGTGGATGCAACAGGGAGTTGTGATGCTTTTAGGGAGGGGGAGGAGGGGGAGGTTTTATATGTGGTCTGCAATGTACCTTGCAACAACAAAACACATTGACCCACTGGGGTGTGTGCAAGCATTGTGTGTAGTTTTGAGGCCACTGTGTCATAGAAATGTGCAGACATTTGAACAGGTTATTGGTGTAACATGCTGGTACATTATACAAGTTAGAACATATAAAATAAGCATGTTTTCTTCCCGTTGTTGATGTAAATAATTAACTAAACTTTGTTCCAACAACAACAACAGCAATAAACTGCAGGTGTAGTATAATACTTCTGCACTGAGTTGTGTTCATTTCTGGCCCTTCCTTGCAAAGCTGACTGAGCCATTATGTTCCCTCTACAATGCCACCTGACTGAGTCATTATGTTCCCTCTACAATGCCACCTGACTGAGTCATTATGTTCCCTCTACAATGCCACCTGACTAAGTCATTATGTTCCCTCTACAATGCCACCCTTATAAATTAGCGTGTTAATCCTCACTGATCAAGTCACCTTAGGTCCATGAAATTGGCTCGATGACATTCACATCTTCATTTACACAGGGTCAAAATGGGCCAGCTGGGGCTATTGGATTAACAGGACTGCGAGGAGATCCGGTATAGTCTTGCCCCACCCATTCCCTCTCTCCCCCCCCTCCCCCCCCCCATAGTCTTGCCCCACCCATTTTCCCCCCTTCTGCTATAACCACTGCACAATTCCTTGTAGGGTGCACCTGGAAGCACTGGTACAACCGGAAGTGTCGGGGACCAAGGACCCAAGGTATGGCTGACATGAAGCATCTCCATCTCTTCGTGCTTAGAAGAAGTGATTTATAAATGATACCAAAACACTTCTTCTGTGTGTAGGGTCTTCGTGGCAATCCAGGCGCTAGTGGTTTTGGCGGGGCACAGGGTAACGCTGTGAGTTTTTAACCCTTAACCATTCTGCATGTGCAGCAAATAGAGCTTGTTTTTTTCTTGTGGCAGGGTAACCTCGGAGTAGCTGGTCCACCTGGAAAACCAGGACCAGCTGGACCCCAGGTATGACCACACCCATTTCCCCCCATCCCCAAGGAATTGCGAGAAAAATGAGATTATATCCATGTGTCTCTCTCTGCCCTATAAAACAGGGGGACCCTGGGTTAACAGGCCAGAGTGGTCAGAAAGGTTCCACTGGAGATCCAGTTAGTGCAGCCATGGAGCCAGTGGGCCAGCAATAATCAGGTGTCATGTCCCTACAGGGTCGCCAAGGGGCACAGGGACCGAAGGGAAACAAGGGTTCCAAGGGGACACAGGTAAATCCATTCCTGATAATTCCATGTACAGGTGTGGATGATGCTCCCACATGTTCATACGTCATGATAGGGTTTGGATGGGTATGCTGGGTTGATTGGACCAGCTGGACCCCCTGGAAGCATCGTATGTTATTCAGGGTGCATCGGCGTTTTCCATCCCTAATTAATGCACACCATCCCAATCTCTGTAGGGAGACACTGGATCAAGTGGTGACATTGGTACCGACGGACTCCTGGGAGCAACGGTAGGGACTGGGTACTTGGTGACCCTAACAGTTGCACATGGCATCCATTGCTTCCCACTGCCATCTAGGGAGTCATTGGTTCTCCAGGGTCCCCTGGGATTACCGTAAGAGAGCTTACCACCTTGATACCACAATCCTAATTATTCCTCCCTCATCTGCAGGGTGATGCTGGTCTACCTGGAAACCCTGGACTGCCAGTGCGTTTATTGAACTGACTTAAAACAATATTTAATTTAGTGACCTCCCTTTCTTTCTCCTCCTCCCTCTCCTCCCACCAATAGGGAGACCCAGGCCCTCCTGTAAGTTGGGTGATGGTGGTGTGTTGTGTGTGCATGTCTGTGAGTGAGGGTGTTATGTGTTTGGATGCACGCAGGACTGTATCTTACCTTGATGTTCCCCCCCCCAGGGTGTAACAATAGACAATAGTGGCACCAAGGGGTTCTACATATCTGGGGAGCCAGTGTTTGTTGATACTGTAAGTTCATTTTGAAGCTTTGTTGTTGGACGTACTATGACGCCCCACACATGCACGTACCTGCAGATGGTGTCGATGGTTCTTCAGCTCAGCAACATGACCAGGACTCTGGAGCTCTTGAAGAGACCCGATGGAACTAAGGAGTTCCCTTCAAGGTCATGCTGCGAGCTCAAGAAACAGCACCCTGAAACTAAGAACGGTGTGTATGTGTGTGTCTGTGTATGTTCATGTGTGTGTATGTGTATGTTCACAAATTTTACATATGGTGTGCCTAAACATTACTTAGGTTTCTACTGGCTTGATCCAAATGGAGGCAGTCCATTGGACGCTTTCCAAGTCCAATGTGATTACAGCGATGGCGGTTGTGCCACTTGCATTGATGCAAAGAAAAATGGAGCGAAAGAAGGATCCAGAAGGGTTAGAGAGGAATTTGATTGTACCTTTAACAGACATGGCTGTGTTGTGGCTTTTTAGTTTTCATATGAGATCAGCAAATCCCAACTGAAGATGCTCCAGATGACCAGTGTCCATGCAGAACAAGTGGTCACTCTCCAATACAAGGCATTAGTCGCAGTAGACAAAGTACCAACCTTCCATGGTCTCGGACAAGGTTCCACCATTGCACCACAGACAGTGACCAATCAGGTGAGAGTACAAGCAAGCCTTCTCAAAGCCCAGAGGCAGGCATTAGGGGTACAGTCTGACTCATCTGTTAAGTGCTATTAGGTGATATGTAATTGCATGGAAAGTACTGGAATATACTTAACTACACTTAATTACCATGTAGGACATTGACTGTCTTTTGTTTTTTAATGAGTAAGAAATTTGATCAGTTATGTACCCAAAGTGGAGTGTACTCATTGCACTCTGAACCCAACCCAGCCCCCAGTAATGGATAGCACACAACAAAAGAGACTCTATTCACAAGTAATTCAGCTCTTACCACTGAAAGAAAACCAATTAATAAGTGCCATTGCATATGGCTCAACATTATCCAGTCCTCAACTAGGGCACTTTGGTAATGCATGCATGATAGAAACTGAAAGAGAATCAGAAGACATGCTTTAAAATAGCGAGTGTCAGAATGGAGATCATACTCCATTCTTAAAATAAAGGCATGTGCACCACTTTAGATGTGTGCTGAAGCAATGAATGAAGCTGATGAGATGGATTAGTATAACCACATCACCTGTGCAGTGAGGGAATGTAAGATGGAACTGACCTGTGACACACTCGTTCATAAAAGTTATATATATATTTTTTCCACTTCAATCACAGCTCTTTATCATGCCATTTCTTCCAGCAGCCAAACACCAAGGCATCATCTGCCGGCACGTATCATTTCAATACCACACGGCCATCACAGTTGCCAGTGTTTGACGTGAACTTCTGGTCAGATGTTGAATCTGTTGGCATTGAGCTGGGGCCGGTGTGCTTCAAATAGGAGCTCAGGAATGCACTGATGGACATTATGGGTGTGAAAATAATGACGTATACCCCAAACAACATTTATGAAATCATTATAATAAGTGTTTTGCTGTAAGTTTGTTGTGGCTATTATAAGGTCTGTGAATACTAAGAGAACTGTACATCGTACTTTCTCACTAGTTCTGTTTGGTACTCCCTCTTCAAGACCATCAGACAGTCCCTGTAATGCTTGCTCCACCTGAACCGTCCAATGTCCAGTGATGGCGCATGTGGCATGTGTACCATGAAGGAATTGGGAAGGACGACAAACTCGTATCCTTGTGCATGAAGCGCCATAATGTGCGACACCTTGTTCCAACCAAACCCTGCAAATCGGGTATCGTAGGGTGTGACACTGCTCCTCACAACAACATAAGGCTCATAGTCCTCTTGCCATTTAACCCTGTACGGCTCTGTGGCTATGTGCCAGTGCTCAAAGTCAGTGGCCCTGTGACCTTTGGACCACACGTCAGCCCTGAAGCTACTGACTTTCCCGCTGCTAATCATGTCAAGAAGTTGGCTTTTGTTTTGTGGAAAGTCTGCTCTGTACAAGAAGGTTTCAAATGCTGGTACAACCAGAGCCACTTTCTCCTCAGAACTCGTGGTTTGGAGCATGTATTGTAAGTGATCATACAGGCCAAACGCTGGCAAAAAATCAATATCACTGAGATACACATAGTGTGTGTTGATAAACTTCAGAGCCACATTTCTGAGGTAGTTTACAGGGTACATTTGTGACCGGCGGTCCTTGTAGACGATATGGAGAGCCACGTTCTTCCGCCTGCTCATCAAAGGCAGGTGTGTGCTCATGGAGTGCAGAAATTGACACGCCTCACTGTCAGATGTGTACAGGACGAGACTCATAGGACCATGCCAGTGGGAGCAGAGTGGATCCAGCATGTGCACCCTCTCCATAGATAGCTGTGCAACAAGGGTGACATCATGGTCACCACTAGGCTTGTAGTCGTAATGCAGAAAGAATGGGTGAGTCCTGAACTTCAGTTTCTGCTCTAGTCTGACATCAAGACACGGATCGCTCTCATCAAGATCACCCTTCATTGCCTCAGTGTTGTTGTGGTAACAGTTGGTGAGCATGTTCTTCATCAGGTTTCCATCGTACTGCTGAAACGCTTGGTGCAGACTGCTGAAGTACGGGGCGTGCTCGTTGCGAACCATCTGCTTCATTGGCGAGTTCCAGTGGACCAGCTTGTATTCTTCCGCGTCACGCAGGCAGTGTTCGCTCAGCGCGTGCTCGCTGAGCTGAACGTTCCACGTGCAGGGGAGAAGATAATGGACGTCGGGGGTTTCCTTGACGACGGCATTGATGACGTCCTGGTCCGCCAAAGCAGCTGATTTGTAACTCCTCAGTACTTTCCGTGTCACGTTAGTCCATGTGCTCCGCCATTCCACGGTTCTCAGGGCGTCCAGTTGCAGTAGCATCACACCTGTATTCACTCCGCGCCCAAGAGCGGGCCAGGGTTTGTGTCGCTCCCACAGGCTCCCAAGATACCAGTCGCTTTGGTTCTCCACCAAACCTAAGAGTTTGCCGGCCTGTCGCATTAGCGCGAAGAACTGCCAAAGCTCCGCTACGTTCGCGCAAACCGTGACGTCGGTATCCAATACGATTATTTTGTCGACATGAGGTGGGAGGGCCTCGGTTAGAGTGAGCTTGAGCAGACCATATATGCCGGAGTAGTGGAAGTTTGGTATCCACGAAACCTGTGTGGCGGCTTCCTCGGCGCTGTAGAAGCTCACCTCGACAGCAGGCAGCTGCCAGGTCTCAAAAACGGTGCTTAATGTGATTTTTGCCTGAGCGTCAGACACTAAGTGGAAGTGGAGCGGATTTCGCCGATAGAAGAGAATCGACTTGACAACGGTCACCACGTTTCGGCTCGTGTTGTATCCAGCAGCGACCATTGCAATATGGATGGTCTCGCAGCGAGACACCTTTTGGGTGGATGGCGGAGAAAGGGAGACGCTGTCGTAACGAAATTCATTCGCCTTGGTGCCGCTGGCGTCCAAGGCCTCAAGAAGCCGTATGCCTTCGTGCAGTTTTTCCACTTGTTGCTCGAGGAGCCTAATCTTCCTCACCACATTATAACGTGGAGAACTCCCGCTGTATAGTATTGTGGCTAAAAGCAGCACCATTGATACGGCTCCTGCGCACGCCAATTGTACAGTAGCCCGCCCCTCGCGCCATTTCGTGACCTCGTCCCCACACAGAGTATTTTGTATCGCCACCTCGACCGCTACCAATCAAATTTCAGAGTACGAAATTTTTTTTTTCGATGAGCCCAGAAGCTACATTACAACCTGATGTCTGCAGTGCGTCCGTGTATGTGCTACAGTACTCTAATTGATTTGCAAAATCTTAAAATCGAAATATTGTACAATTAGGGGTAACACCACAGGCTGTAGTCATTCATAAAACCCAAAAGTCTTGAATTGCGCGAAGAAAAATTAATTGAATTTTAATATTAGTGCATAGTGGGCACGAGGTGTTGTACGAAGAACATATTGAAATGGTAGCAAAATGGCAAATAGTAGTGTTGTTTCTTTGCCACTCTGGACACCTAAAAGCTGAGAAAACACAGGTGAGTGCGCTGTACATCTAGCAACTAATGCTCACATAGCTCACGTATTGCTTACTGAGTTTTAATACGGAGTACATGCATGTACATGTCATTAACTGCAGGTAGGCTACACGCCCTCCGTGGACTGTCAAAGTCTTCCGCAAGCCGGCTACCCGTTCTGCGACACATCCCTGCCAGCTGGAGAGCGCGCCAGCGACCTCGTTTCCCGCCTAACCCTCGAAGAGTTAATCGCGCAAACCTCCTCCATTGCCCCAGCCATTCCTAGACTCGGTATCAATGCTTACAACTGGAGGTCCAACTGCGTTCACGGCTGGACAGCCTCTGGAGGCAGCTGGCCCCCCGGATTGTACTGGACCGTGTTCCCCGCCCCCATCAACCTAGCCGCCACCTTCGACCGCTATTTGGTCCAGCAGGTGGCACAGATCACCTCGGACGAAGGGCGGGGCCTCCACAACGTCATGCTCTCCAGGTACAACGGCTCGAGTACGGAGGCGGCCGGTCTGAACTGCTTCTCGCCTAACGTCAACCTCTTCCGCGACCCGCGCTGGGGGCGGGGCCAGGAGACCTTCGGCGAGGACCCTTATATCATATCCGTCCTGGGCAGCGCCTACACTGAGGGTCTGCAGCAAGGGGAAGACCCCCAATACCTCAAGGTGGCAGCCTGCGCCAAGCACTTTGCCGTCCACAGCGGACCAGAGGAGCTGAGGTTGGGCTTTACTGCCTACGCCACTACCCATGACCTCTATGACACCTACCTCCCTGCCTTCAAATCTCAGGTCCTGGCTGCCAAGGTGGCCCAGATTATGCCTGCCTACAGCGGCCTGAAGTGTGCCGGGATTCCAGAGGGAGCGCCTGACTGCGCGAACCCGTTCCTGCTCCAATCGGTCCTGCGCGGCCAGTTTGGCGCGCCCAACGTATCCATCATATCTGACAACGGGGGTGTGGGGTTTGTGTACTCCGAACAGCACTATGCGAGCACGCCAGAAGAGGCCGCGGTTGTCAGCATGGACGCCTCCACCGATCTGGATCTTGGCTACGATGTGGTTTACCCAACCTACCTCCCTGAGGCTGTGTCCGACCATCTTGTTGACCCGGCAACCATCTCTGATGCCATCTGGAGGGCCTTCTACCTCCGCATGCGTGTGGGGGACTTTGATCTCCCGTCCATGGTCTCTTACCAGTCGATCAACGCCAGTCACCTAAACACCCCACAGAACCAGTTGGCCAACTTAAATGCAGCCCTCGAATCTATGGTGTTGCTTAAGAATGACGGCACCCTCCCGCTCAAGTCTGTGGGTGTGGCCAAGGTGGCCATCTTGGGACCCAACGCCAATGCGACCACTACCCTCCTCTCTAATTACCAGGGCGTACCCCAGTTTGTGGTGAGTGTGCAGGAGGGGATCACTGCTGCGTTGGCCGGCACTGGAGTGGAGATAGCGTCCGCGCCTGGCTGTGCTGATGTGGTGTGTAGCGACACATCCGGGTTTGCAGAGGCCCTCAGCGCGGCAAAGGGTGCGGACTACGTTGTCATGGTGATGGGGCTGGACGGGACCGTGGAGAGCGAGGGGCACGACCGGGTGCTGACCTCGTGCGAGGGCGTGGCACAGGACAATCTGGCTTTGCCCGGGTGCCAGACAGCGCTGGTTGAGCAAGTGGCCCAGTTGAACCCCAAGGTCGTCCTGGTGTTGGTCAACGGTGGGCCCGTTAGCATCCCTTCCCTTCTCCCGAACAGTGGTGTGGTAGGGATAGTGGAGGCCTTCTATCCCGGGGCAGTGGGAGGTACAGCGGTGGCCCATGTCCTCTTTGGCAAGTACAATCCGGCCGGTCGCATGCCTGTGAGCACTTTCGAAAGCACAGCAGACCTCCTCCCCAGCACCAATTACAACATGAGTGATCCACCCGGGCGCACGTATCGGTACTTTTCCGGAACCCCCCTCATTCCCTTTGGGTATGGCCTCTCCTACACCACATTCAAGTACTCGAATATCGCGGTAGTGCCTTTGGCTATCTCCCCGTGCCAGGAAGTGGTCGTTACGGTGCTGGTTCAGAACGTTGGTGCGTTGCCGGGAGACGAGGTGGTACAGCTGTACGTAAAACCTCCACAGATACCCGACAAGCCTTTCTTTCCAAAGATGCAGCTGCTTGGAGTGGTCAGGCAGAGCACGGACCCTTCAGTGAGTTACAACGTGGCGTTCAATCTGAGTCCGTACTCCATGGCGCTTGTGGACGAAGATGGTGAGCATTACATCATCCCTGGAGAGTATGTGGTTTATGTTGGTGGCGGACTGCCAGAGAGCTCCCTGGAAGTAGCCACTGTCAGTAGCGCATTCTCCGTGGAAGGGAGCAATGTCGTGAATGTGAAGGATTGTCCTAACTCCCCTCAATGTTTGGCATGCAATTGATAATACTTTATTATTGCGTGCAGTATAGTATGCTTTATATTGTACTGCTATCCATCATGCTTGAACAAGTAGGCACTGAGGGAATAAATTAAACAGTAATTAGAACTAAGCCACTTCAGTCGTAAGTGTTATTCGTCCGAAAGAGGGATCATGCATCGTATCTCGGCCCCAGCCCAACGTTCAAAATACGTGTCTCGGCCCCAGCCCAACATTCAAAATAATTAGGACCGCGTGCAGCTTGTACTACATGTATACATGTTTTGTTTCGTATGGCAAATGAGCGGGAACAGTGGTTAGTTTTAATGACTTAAACTCGCGCTCCTTTCTACCACCTTCGTCCTCCTAGCACGAACCCAGCTTCGAGAAAAAGAAGCAGCTGGGAAGCTCACTCTCCAGTACCACGTGACTGCTCACCAGCGCGCAGCGTGAGTTCAGGAATAAAAAGCGCGAGAAGTGAAGCGGCTCAAACAGCTGTGACGACACCGGACGTCCGTACATCTGTTGCACACCATCGTTCAACGGAGGAAAACGTACGTTAAAAAGATAAATTGGACAGTGCAGTGGTGCCAACACGGGGGATACCCTTCGCAGCTGCCATCAGCGGCGGAGCTAGAAGTTTGCGAGCAGTTTTCAGAGCGACTTTTGGCTCCTTTTAACTTCGCCAAACGCACCTACACTGAAGACGAATCTCTCGCGGGAGGGGCTGAGGGGAACGAGGGATCAACCGCACCGCACGTGGGAGGGGCTGCGGTGCGCTCCAATTGGAGACTGTCCCGCCAGCTTTGCTATAACGCTCCCAGCGCGTCAAACAGCACACCCTGTAGCTTCCATCCACTCAAATTCACCTTCAAACATCCTGAAGTAGGCAGAAGTTCTTGTATTGTGGTTAGGGTGGCTTATTAAGTGCTGTTCTTTCTCCCATAGCCTGTATTGCCTGTTGAAAGCGTGGCACTGCTATCGACTAGAAGTGAAGCCCACTACCAACTTTGCAGTACATATTAATTGAAATGGTGATTTTTTTACATTAATTGTTATCATTTTTTACATAGACCGATGGCCTCGACTACCATATATGGACGTGATGGAAGGCGATACTCCTTTGAGGGGTTTTCCCTCCTCAGTGCATGGCCACTGGATGCGGTTAGCTTCTATTGTTGTAGCCTGTGTGTGCTAAGCAACCCTATTCTCTGCCCACCTGCCCCACCCCTGCAGCTTCCACCTTGCCAGTTCAGCAGATATAACATTCAGTATACCCTCAGTCTTGTGTCTGAGAGTACAACCAAGTATGTATATGTTTCCATTTGACAACTCTAAATTTCCCTATTCCCCTCACTTCCACCTTCTCCATACTTATCTCTCCTCACTATCTCCTCCTTCATCTTACCTCCTCCATATCTCTTCCATCTTACCTCCTCCCTCCCCACCTCCTCCCCTCTCCATCTTACTCCTCCCCCCTATCTCCATCTTACTCTACCTCCCCTATCTCCATCTTACCTCCTCCCTCCCCTATCTCCATCTTACCTCCTCCCCTCTATCTCTATCTTACCTCCTCCCCTATCTCTATCTTACCTCCTCCCTATCTCCATCTTACCTCCTCCCCTATCTCCATCTTACCTCCTCCCCTATCTCCATCTTACCTCCTCCCCTATCTCCATCTTACCTCCTCCCCTATCTCCATCTTACCTCCTCCCCTATCTCCATCTTACCTCCCCCCTCCCTATCTCCATCTTACCTCCTCCCCTATCTCTATCTTACCTCCTCCCCTATCTCTCTTACCTCCTCCCTCCTCCCATCTCCATCTTACCTCCTCCCCTATCTCCATCTTACCTCCTCCCCTATCTCCATCTTACCTCCTCCCCTATCTCCATCTTACCTCCTCCCCTATCTCCATCTTACCTCCTCCCCTATCTCCATCTTACCTCCTCCCCTATCTCCATCTTACCTCCTCCCCTATCTCCATCTTACCTCCTCCCCTATCTTCATCTTACCTCCTCCCCTATCTCCATCTTACCTCCTTACCTCCTCCCCTATCTCCATCTTACCTCCTCCCCTATCTCCATCTTACCTCCTCCCTATCTCCATCTTACCTCCTCCCCTACCCTCTCCTCCCTACCACCATCCCACCCCCTCACCCCTCTCTTTGTCATCAGTGTTATGTACAGGACTTGTCTCTTCTCTTCTACGAGAGTATCTGTTTGAATGCCTCCTAGAGATGTATGACTGGGTGAAAGGTGCGTATCCCAAGTATTGACTGTGCACATAACACCCACGTTTCCCTGGGCACACACACCACACCCACGTTTCTCTGGGCCACACACGCCACACACCCACGTTTCCCTGGGCACACACACCACACCCACTTTCCCTGGGCACACACACCACCACCCACGTTTCCCTGGGCACACACACCACACCCCCATCAGTTCTGCAGCATTACAGCGAACACTTCCATTTTGTTCCAAGGTTTATACATCACAGGCGAGGTACTGTAGGCTTGGTGCTCAGTTGGCTGTTACTGCACCTTGTTGCAGATAGTACACTTGAAACTTTACCACTAACTGAAGTACTAAATTATTTGGTCCAATCGTTTTGTCCCTTGGAGGTATGTATTTGCATGAATGGATGGAACCTTTTAGTGGTTATTGATTAGCTAATTGTGTGATACACATCAGGAAAAAGAATAAAGTCAATAAGGTGTAGTTCATTAAACAAGCATTGGTAATAGCATAAATTAAATATTTTATTTAGCTACAAAACCTAGTAAATAAAAAAATAAGTTAGTAACAAGTAATTTTATAACCAAGTCACATGACACATTAAATTTTGTTATTAAAACCATCTACCTAAAAAGAATAGACAGAGTGGAATATTATACTGACCACATAATAATTTAAATAAGTATTACAAGTGCCATGCAGATCTCTTTTATTTGCTTATTTGTAGAAGTGTTTGGTATTAATTATCGTGTGTAGTTGTCTTTAGTCTTGGTTGTCTTGTTATTCTCAAAGCTACTATGCATGTGAACGTTTATACACATTTGAGAACATGAAATCATTAACACTATCTAGTTGAGCTGCGTCCATAAGTATCATGCCATCAATTGCACTTCATTTCCCCAGCGCCAAGCTTTCCGGGGAGCCAAGCAAACGGAGAAGAGAGGTACTAGCAGTGGACTTCTAATCACTAACCCTCTGAAAGTAATCACAACTGGATAGCCATTGGTGATAGCCATAACTCTCATTATTGCAGAAGCCTAGCTGCATCAGGATGGACAGACTGAGCAGGGATGTAAGAACCTAGTAAAAATGGTGCTTATTGGTTTTCCCATCTCTTTTCCTCCTCTTCCTCTCCTCTTTCCCTCCTTCTTACCTCTCTCTTCCTTTCCTCCTCCTCGCCCTCCCCTTTCTCTCAGGGGCCATCACAGGTGGTTCATTACTGTGGCGTGGTGGAGGAGGGCTATAATAAGAGTGAAGAGTGAGTGGTGGTGTGTTGCAGCATTCTCAAGCAAGGTTTGCTGTGTTCTCCCCAGACGACAAAAGAAACAAACTTTGTATTTGGAGCTACATCGAAAGGCAATTGAAGGGTAGAGGTCTGTGGGAAGAGAGTGCATGTGTGTGATGTGGGAAGAGTGCATGTGTGTGCTGTGGCAAGAGAGTGCATGTGTGTGCTGTGGGAAGAGTGCATGTGTGTGATGTGGGAAGAGTGCATGTGTGTGCTGTGGGAAGAGTGCATGTGTGTGCTGTGGGAAGAGAGTGCATGTGTGTGATGTGGGAAGAGAGTGCATGTGTGTGCTGTGGGAAGAGAGTGCATGTGTGTGATGTGGGAAGGGGGGGTTAGCTTGAAGAAAGCCAGATAATCCAGTCACCTGATACAGATTTACAATTACCTTCAGTGCTTCTAACTCATCTGGACTTCAGGAACTATGTGTTGTCGTGTGTGTGTGTGTGTGTGTGTGTGGTGTGTGTGGTGTGTGTGTGTGTGTGTGTGTGTGTGTGGTGTGTGTGTGTGTGTGTGTGTGTTTGTGTGTGGTGTGTGTGTGTGTGTTGTGTTTGTGTGTGTGTGTGTGTGTGTGTTTGTGTTGTGTGTTGCGTCTCTACAGAGTTTTAAAGAGGAAAGTATTTTCAACACAAGACCCTCAAACATGAACTGCGGTCATATCATTACAGAAAGTAGGTCCTTATGTATGTGTGTGTATGTGTTGTATGTGTGTGTGTTTGTTTTGTTTATGTTTATGTGTGTGTATGCATGTGTGTGTGTGGTGTCAGTATGTGTGGAGTGTAGATGCAAACCTCTTTTGTTCAGTGAGCAGAGGGAGATTGCTGTGGTAATCTCAGCTGAAGGATTCTTCAGTACCGGCTTGCACAACTTTGCTCAGGTCTGCAAAGAGATTTGCAAGTTAAACCCTCTGCCTTTTTGCAACTTTAACCACTGTGCCTTCTCGCAAGTTAAAACCCTTCTGCCTTCTTACAAGTTAAACCCCGCTGCCTTTTTGCAACTTTAACCCCTCTGCCTCCTTGCAAGTTTAACCCTTCTGCCTCCTTGCAAGTTTAACCCCTCTGCCTTCTTGCAACTTTAACCCTTCTGCCTCCTTGCAAGGTTAACCCCTCTGCCTTCTTGCAAGTTGAAACACCTCTGCCTTCTTACAAGTTTAACCCCTCTGCCTCCTTGCAAGTTTAACCCCTCTGCCTCCTTGCAAGTTTAACCCTTCTGCCTCATTGCATGTTAAACCCCTTTGTCTCCTTGCTCAATCATTCCTTTCTTCCATTCCCTTTCTGCAGCATGCCCTGGTACTCCCACCCTCACTCACCACATTGTGTTCTTCAAGGCCACCTCCAGGCTTGAGGCACTCCTTCGGTACACCTTCAAGGACAAGCTCCTCCTGCAGGTGCCTTCAGTCCTCCAACACCCATCCACATTTAACCTGCCCCTGCTCTTTAGTGTGCGCTGACCCATCCCTCCCTCTCGGTCAAGATGGAGGACCCTCTGAGGACCTCTCTGTCCAACTGTGGGCTGAGGAGGCCGGAGTGTGCAAAGCCAGCTCCTCCTGCTGTCCAGCGAAAGGGCCTGTGTGCGCTTCTGAACTTGGGGGATTCGATGGGGAAGAAGGAGGGACAGTCCACCCAGTGCATGTATGCATATTTGGTGTTGTTGTGTGTGTGGGTGTGTGTGTGTGTGTGTGTGTGTGTGTGTGTGTGTGTGTTTGTGTGTATGTGTGTGTGTTTGTGTTGTGTGTGTGTGTTTGTTTGTGTTTGTGTATGTGTGCATGTGTTTGTGGTGTGTGTGTGTGTGTTTGTGTGTGTGTGTGTGTTGTGTGTGTGTGTGCAGTGTATTTGCATGTGTGTGTGTGCACATGTGTGTGCATGTGTCATTTTGGCTGTCACCACTCCAACTCTACCAG
>JABACO010000016.1:7771566-7800142 GCA_013339895.1 Ephydatia muelleri | reverse complement strand
CTTCACTGATGGTTGAAATAGAAATGTAACGGTCATTAAAATGTATGACTAATTAAAACTTAGTGCCTTACAACTCCATGACTGATTCTCAGTGAGCAAGAATCATGGACATTTCAGATTATAGACTAAACCCTAAGTTGAAATAAATTTTTAAATTTTCTAGAATAACAAAGTTGAAATCTTGAAAAACATACATTTTTTTTGCATCAATGATCTCTGTATAAGCCAATTTATAATTTGTCTCATTTCTACTTGTAAACAAATTCATCATTCAAGTTGCAGTACCAGACTAGACAATGCATTCATGAATTTCAATAGCAGCAGCTGCCGCCTCGTTACTACTATTCACCCTCCTTTAGCTCCAGTGCCCAGTCCACTCAGACCAGCTGGGTCTTCTCCAGCTGCTCAGCACCCATGCTAGCCAGAGGTTGACCTACATCTCTAAGGCAAACACAGACAGTGTGGTGATCCTCACCAACACAGGACTCAAGCTGCCAACAACTGACAGTCACGTGCACAGCACTAAGGTACAACTTCACTTGACCCATAGCCTGTTCATTTTCTACCCCTGCTTCCTTGCCATCCAAACCTCTTGCTTTGCAGATGACGGATAGGACTCAGTTCTATGTCACAGGGGAGCCGGAATGGTTCCCAATAGCAGACTTTGTACCCGGAAGTGACAAGTTTGGCTTTGAGCTCAGCCAGGCCTGCTTCTGCAATGAACTGCCGTGAATATAATGATGATGGACCCACTGGTGTTTGAATGTGTGTCTGTTAGGAGTCATGTGTGATTTGCTAAGAATGTAACTCTAAAGAACACACCCATAACACACACGAGTTGTTCTGACATACTTTATAAATTGGCAATTGTGCATTTATCAAAATAAAATCTAAATACACAATACATATGACTTCATACATATGTTAATAAAGATAAAACTGCAGCAATTATCAGCCTTGTAAAGAAGTAACCAGAATGATTTCCTCATGGAATCAGGACAGAGCCCTCACGGAATCAGGACACTGCAGCAAGTGAGAGCTCCATCCACTAGGTTCAGCTCTGGGGTGCTGAGGGCAATCCTCTTGCAAGGCAGCTGCTCAAACACTGCTGCTGACATTGGAAACGTGTCACCATTGCCCACATGGACAACAGTGCCATTTATGTACAGGCAGTTTGCACCTATGTCGTCGGGGACGACAAGGTAAGTGTACTTGTGGTGCCCCTCCCTTTCCATCACCTCCCTCCCAGCACAAGCTGCCTTGGAGCTCCCTATGCAGATTAGGTCTGGACCTGCCATGGAACAGAAGGACTTCAGATGGAGCCCTTCCATCACAGGCATACCCGTGACCGGGTACCCAGGAAAGGTGGCAGATAGTTGGGAGAGGCCTTCCTATGAGAACACATTATGAGGTGGAGTTGGGATGAAAAATTACAAAGCATCAAACGCTTAAATAGAACATGTGCTATCAATGATTAGCTGTTCGACCAAGCCACACTAAAATAGCTACTACCATTCACTAGGGTCCTAGCAGCTGACCTACCTGGTTGGTTCGAGTGGAGAGGCCCACAAAGAACTCCCGTCCCGTGAACAGCACATCTCCACCATCCATTGTGGCTCCACCCACCATCTCCACGGTCTTCAGTCCAAGACGTTGCATAGCTTCTTTGATAGCTGGAGTCTCCCCACGTCTTGATGGGTGACCTGGACATGAAGAGAAACAAATTTACCACCTCAACACAACTTCCACAAAAAACACTTCCACTCACACCTGTCCACACACACTCCACACACACTTCCAACACACACTTCCACACACAACCTACCACACCACTTCACAACACCTCCACACACACCCAACCCTCCACACAGGACACCTTCCACACAATACACACCTCCACAACACATCTTCCACACACCACCTCCACAACACTCAGCTGTCCCCCCACAACCTCACACCACTTCACACACACTTCCACACACACACACCCCACACACACCCCACACACACTTCCACACACACACCCCACACACACCACACACACACCCACACACACACCCCACAACACCACACACACTTCCACACACACACACACCTCCACACACACTTCCACACACTTCCACACACACACACCTCCACACACACTTCCACACACACCTCCACACACACTTCCACACACACACTTCCACACACACTTCCACACACACCTCCACACACACTTCCACACACACACCTCCACACACACTTCCACACACACACCTCCACACACTTCCACACACAACCCACCTCCACACACACACACCCTCCACATATACACACTTCCACACACCTCCACACACACACACCACAACCACACACACACACCTCCCTACACCTTGATGGGTACCTTGGAGACACAATGATAGCTAGCAGCTAGACACACAAAACATTACAATCCCCCACACATTTTTTTTAACCGACCCTACGTCCAAAGCATCACCAAGCAGCCATGTATGCCCGCCCATCTACATCAAGCCTTCTACCCTTTCCAATATGGCAGCCTGTAGGCTCTGCAAAAATTAGAACTGAAACGTTGAACTGAATCTATTCCATACGTACGGCAGCTGAGTGATTAGCAGTTCGAAGAAATCAGATGATTATGTAAGCCTGCATATACGCAGACATTTCTGAGACGCCCCAAGACCTGGTGTACCTGGGATAGTGATGAGAGCTGTTCCCCCACACACTACGACAGTGTCTTCTACAAAGCAGCAGTCCGGCAGCGTATCGTCGGCAGGAAGGATGTGCACTTCCGGTACTAAGCTTCGTATCACCTCCTCATACCGCCTGTGCTGCTCACGTGCCCGTTCTAAGTCCGGAATGCGCCCAGATGGACACTGTCTCAAGGCCGCGCCTGGGAGAGACGATGGAATTTCGCGCAACACGACTTTGCTGTAGGTGAATGCCATTGCATTATAATATCGTACAATAAAAAGTATAAATTGATATTATTTATTGCGTAATTATTAACAAGCCGTAATTAGCTAGCACGCCCATTGATAATTTGTAAAACTTATTTTCTAGAATGTTGAACAGCTAAGATTAAATTTGTCATAATCAATTGTGACCAAAAAATCATTCTCGAAGACTAATTAAAACTAAGTACACAGCCCCTTGCTAGTATAAAGAATCAACTATGGATCCATTATGTACAAAGTAAGATAGGTCCAAAAACGACCTGCACCGATTCAAATACTTCTTCTATGATCTTTTTCGGCTGAGCTTCTTAACCCCATATACAGATTCTGTGCCATAGTTTATTGCTTTCGGACTGGTCATACAAATATTCTATCTAGCATATTGAAAATTCAGGATTTCACATACAATTCACATACAATGGCATCCACCTCTGGTCAGATCAAATGCAAGGGCCATGCTAAGCAGATCATGCATATATAATATAGGCGTTTAACTGTGTATCCGTTTGAAGCGGTTTCTGTAAATGTTTTACCGATTATAATATGCTTGAGACCGTTTCCGCCGAAAGGGACCTATAGCGCATATATAATAAAATTTCTAGGACAAGCAATAGAAATGCAACGCTTGCATGGCTAATTAGCGCCTTACAACTGTATACAGATGGTCCGATTCTCGAATCAGTCTTTTACAACAGCATAAAAATTGAAATCTAGAAGAAAAAAAAACATGCGCTATAGGTCCCTTTTCGCGGAAACCATCCCCGCCTAGTTATCCGTGGGAATACTGACAAGTCCAAGCTGGCGGCAGACTTCTATGGTTGGATCAGCCTCGCATAGTTAGAGGCTAACGCTCGTGCCATCCTAACACGCTCATACATCTGGTTCGTGCTTCATTATTTAACCTTCTCTATCACGATATTGTTGTATGGCCAGCACTGATTTGGGTCTACATGCTCTTGGCAGGGGTCTGGGCCGGGGTAGGCGTGGCGCGGCGTGTTTGGTGATATGGCACCACCCACTCGTACCGTGCCATATCGCTGCCCACAGATTCACATCATCCCGGATGGTGATGGAGAAGTCAGTTAAAAGAAAATTATTCCCCCACCGCTTCGCAATGAGACGCACTACTGACATGCGCATGCGTGTCACGTCTCACGTGATCGTCTTGGTAATGAGGCGCGGTGGTCGGTTAACTAGGTTTAAGTACCGTAAACTGTATGTAATGTGTCTTATTGTTTTATCTTCCATATAGTATTTGACCCCGACTGATGCAGGCCCGTAGGCTGGTTGTAAACTGGGGGGGGGGGGGGGGGGGGGGGGGGGGGGGGGGGTTCCTCATTCATTAACCCTGGAACTATTATTGTACATAATACGACCTGAATCACTATGATTTCTGATAAACTTTGATTCGGTTTCTCATGATGAACCTTTTAAAAGCCAGATCGTATGGTTGTCATTCTCATTTATTGGATTTGCTATCTTCTTTCCTTGTGTTCCCCCTTGCCTCACAACCATGCATGTTCCCCCTTGTGCCATAACCATGTTCCCCTTTGCATCACAACCATGTTTCCCCTTGTGTCACAACCATGTTCGCCCCTTGCGTCACAACCACAAACAGAAAATAGCACAAGCTATACAAAAAAACTCCACTGTACACCATCCAAGGCTGTTCACTCAGCCAGCTCCGTTGGAAGATAAATGAGCCTTCCAATGTCATTTGCAGTGCTTTGAAGTAAATGTGACTCCGTTTGGACATATCTATTTTGAAGGCGTTCACTATCTACATCTACATCCACTACTTCACTTGGAGTTTGAGTGACATTATGCATGTGTCCCTTGGTCAACATTCCGTGTCCCTTGATCGACATTATGTAAACCATGATCGTCATCGGGCAATTGCAAACTACCACTAGAGTCAGTAGCTTCACCTTCTGGCAAAGTGAAAGTCGCTGCACTTTTGGTACAGTTTTCGGCCATTTTCCGTTATAAGAACAACAAATATAATACCCTAGGGGTTAAATTAGTTAAAGTGGATGATAAATATTAATAGGGTGGCCGGAACTAATCAGTGACTGCGGGGGGGTTCCCGGGAACCCAGGGAACCCCCCCAGCCTACGGGCCTGTGATGAAGTCATTAAAAACACGTGACTGTATCAGATCGTTTAGCCTAGTTGTTGTAATCGAAAGAGAAGAAGAAAATGGCCAGTTTTGCCGTTGTTTTATGTCGCGCGGTTGTAGCGAACAAAAGGGTACTGCCTAGTCTCGTACCAGACCTGTTTACGTAAGCATTATCGCAAATTATTATGCTTACGTAAACAGGTCTGGGTACGAGACTAGGCCTCGTGCCCAGTCCCGAAATACTCCTCTCCTTGCACATAACGGAATAGCAAGAATGGAAATTTCACCAATAGGTCGGCATTTTCGCTTTTGTGATCAAAAATCGAATAATTAAACCAGATTTAGCCCTGTACACTTTTTCCTTCGAGCTATGGTGAAATGGGACTGTGTAGAGTAGGTCATCAATCTATGGTTTGTGCTACTATAGTAGCCTTCGCAACGGCGCGAATCTCACAAGCTCCTTCACTCCCTTGGGATCGTATTCGGACAGATCCGGGTTGGAAACGGGCTTGGGCAGCTGAGCAGAAGGCAGATGAAATGCAATCGTACTGGTAATCAAGTTACGTCATAGTAATTGACATTTCAAATACATAATTTTAATGAGTTGGTCTGCCAGGCCAAGCAGGCCTGTCAGACAGGCCGGACCCTGGCCTTCGGCAGCCCTGATCCCGCCTTTCAGTTCAGGCCAACTCCATTGCATCCACTACTCTAGACAACATGAACCTGCATGTGCCTTGTCTCCTCAAATGCTAGAGCATTTCTTGCGCATGCGGGTCCCGGTGCCGTCTTTTCAGAGTTCTGCTCAGCTTGTTGATTTTGGTTTATCTTTATGTGCATGTACGTGTTTGTACAAGTAACTAAAAACATTCTCTATGAGAATGTTGGTGGTATATAGGATTTGAAGGCAATAAGCAAGGAAACAAGGGTCTAATAATAAGGGAAGATGTAATAGTCCTATATTTAGCACACAAACAATATTAATATCCTACAAATGTGCTATTTCCCTTATTATTAGACCCTTGTTTCCTTGCTTTTTGCACCACTATTGCCTTCAAATTCTATATACCACCAACTTTCTCATAGAAAATGTTTTTAGTTACTTCAGTGTTTCATGCCACAAGCAGTTCTCCGGGGAACACTCCACATGACTCTTTCTAGGCACATTGAACGGCATCCCAAGGACTAACTAAAGAACGATGTCTTAGTAGTTAGTGCCAAGATGATATAGCAGTTCTAACAGCCAAATGAGAAATCGCAGTATTTTACATCTCTTCACAAGTCGAGCACGATAAAGCCACGAAACGTTTAGCACATGTATGGTGTGATAATTTGCTCAGCCCCACAGTTCTTGCTGACAGCCTAGTCTTCAGTGAATTTGTTGCATGCATCTCAAGAGGTTCCTTCAAGATGCCTTGCAGGACAAATGATAGACTGGTTGTATTACTATACACTTACTGGTGCATAGAGTGAGCGTGGTCCGGCCTGGCAGGTCAGGCCAAGCCCTTGGCCTGTCAGGCCAGCTGACCTTTGGCAGCCCTGGGCGGGATACAAGTTTGGAGAAAGTGTTTGAGACTAGTTCACCCCAAGCCACGAAGGCTCAGAGGTATACAATGCCAGCCAAGCTTGTCACAAATGGTAGAATTTTCATAAAGTTTGCACTGTTGTGTAGTAAATGCATACTGAACCCGCCGTATGTAATATTAAGTTGTTCAGATGTGCATTTTCTATTCTTATCATTTCATGTATGTTATGAAACTTCTTTTCTAGAATGTTGAATATCTAAGTTGCAGGGGATTAAATTTAATTTATTGTCATAATGTTGTTTAAACAATTGTGACCGAAAAATGACATTCGTCATACCAGAAGACACTGCTGAATAATAATTACACAGCCCCTTGCTAAAATGGGTCCTGAAATGATCTGCACTGACTTGATCTATACAGACCTCTTAACATGTACTCGTCACTCTGCCATAAAAAAAAAAGATTTAACCCCTGATTGTACTGCATCAAAAAATACTTCTATGCAGATTCTGTGATGGTTAATTGCAGACTGGTCATACAAACATGCTATCCAGTGATATTATTTTTCCCAAATAGAAGCAAACTAAAAGGCAAACACCGAAATGCACGTATGGCTGGCTATCCACAGGTACTTTAATTGGTGTATGGATAAGGCATATATGAGATTGATATACAGTGATTCCTGCAGCAACTATTGGGTTGGACATTACATTTCCTGTTAGGCCAAAGCTCATTAGAGCCCTCATGGAATCAGGACAGAGCCCTCACGGAATCAGGACACTGCAGCAAGTGAGAGCTCCATCCACTAGGTTCAGCTCTGGGGTGCTGAGGGCAATCCTCTTGCAAGCCAGCTGCTCAAACACTGCTGCTGACATCGGAAACGTGTCACCATTGCCCACATGGACAACAGTGCCATTTATGTACAGGCAGTTTGCACCTATGTCGTCGGGGACGACAAGGTAAGTGTACTTGTGGTGCCCCTCCCTTTCCATCACCTCCCTCCCAGCACAAGCTGCCTTGGAGCTCCCTATGCAGATGAGGTCTGGACCTGCCATGGAACAGAAGGACTGCAAGTGGAGCCCTTCCACCACAGGCACACCTGTGACCGGGTACCCAGGAAAGGCAGCAGCTAGTTGAGAGAGGCCTTCCTATAAGAAAGATGGAGAGGGATGTTGGGATGTGTGGTAGAGTGAAGAAAGAAAGGACTCTGAAGAGTGGGAGGGCTTTTAATGGAAGAGAACTTAGTTAAACATACTGGAGCACGGAAGTATTTCAATCACCAAGCCACACTAAAATAGCTACTACCATTCACTAGGGTCCTAGCAGCTGACCTACCTGGTTGGTTCGAGTGGAGAGGCCCACAAAGAACTCCCGTCCCGTGAACAGCACATCTCCACCATCCATTGTGGCTCCACCCACCATCTCCACGGTCTTCAGTCCAAGACGTTGCATAGCTTCTTTGATAGCTTGAGTCTCCCCACGTCTTGATGGGTGACCTGGACATGAAGAGAACAATTTACCTCCACACACTTCCACACACACCTCCACACACACACACACACCCTCCACATATACACACCTCCACACACACATCTCCCTACACCTTGATGGGGACCTTGGAGAGCTAGCAGCTAGACACACAAAACATTACAATCCCCTACACACTTTTTTAACCGACCCTACATCCAAAGCATTGAGAGACACAGCCATCACCAAGCAGCCACCACATACACACACACCTCCTCACACACACACCTCCTCACATACACACACACCTCCTCACACACACACCTCCTCACACACACACACCTCCTCACACACACACCTCCTCACATACACACACACCTCACACACACACACCTCCTCACACACACACACCTCCTCACATACACACACCTCCTTACATACACACACCTCCTCACATACACACACCTCCTCACACACAACACACACATGAATATACACACACAACACACACATATACACACACACACAACACACACCTCCTCACATACACACACACACTTGGGCACAAACATACTACAAGGCATTGAAGCTACACTGAATCAATTGGAGGCCTTAACGACCAACTGACTTACAAGTACCAACAGGTTCAAAATCAAAACAGATTTGAGCACAAGCCCTTTAGCAGCTACATAAAGTACCACTATTAAGGATAGCCACCATGCCAATGGAGACCACACAGCCACTTTTGTAGGCATGATTACATCAGCTTCTAATTTACCCTTCCCTCCCCCTGGCAAGTCTGTACACGCCTCAGAAATGTCATGCACAGAAGATTGTGCTGCACATGTAGCTGCTATTCAATGTGTAGGCATGAATGCCTGGAATGGGAGGGCCAAAGGACAACATGATATATGGGTGTTTTTGCTAATGGTTTGGCCATTCGATACCAAAGACAACCTGCAAATGAAGGCAAACTTTTTTTAAACGGTATTGTTAGGTAAATGATAACAGTACAAGCAAATTAAAATTTGTTAGAAAAATTAATAAACAAATCAATTGAATGATTTAAAAAATTCCACGAAACATACAATTGACCTGAACAGAAGGAAAAGTCGATTTTCGATTTACATTTTTGATTTGATTTGAAATATACAAATACATATAACAAAACATACACAGATTCTAAGGCAAGTAATGAATGACACACATTCATGTACTTACAAAATGCTTATGAAAAGGGGTACAGTTTACAAAAGGACTTAAGGTCAACAGCACAGTCGCGATTGAAAAACTGCAATATTCGAGACAACATCTTGAGGCAAGGAGTTCCATACAGGAATTACACGATCCGCAAAAAAATGGGAACGGAATTCATGATGAGGTAAGCACCTCGATCGCAGTACACAATTTCCTTCTGATATTTACAAGGCAGCCAGGCCTTACTCCATTTGTGGTCATTATCAACCAGAGCCTGGGTTCCACAGAGCCATGGGTTCCAAACTTGAGTACTACTTTCTAGAAGTGGACACACATACACCTTGTATAAACACAAAAGGGAAGTCACAACTGTAGTGGAAACCTTTTTATCAGAGAGAACTCCTGTTAAAAGCCACGGCGGAAACACGGAAACAGTGTGAGCTTGGTTTGAGATCAGATGATACAAATTGCAAGGGAATCCCAGAAAGTGGGTACAGAGTACTTTGAGAACCAAAGGATATGACTGAACACTTAGTAAAAGCAACAGTAAGTTGCCAAGTCTGGGACCAGGAACAGAAGTTTTGCAAAGAATGCTTCACAATGGTATAGCACGATGATCCACAGTGGTATAGCACGATGATCCACAGTGGTACAGCACGATGATCCACAGTGGTACAGCACGATGATCCACAGTGGTACAGCACGATGATCCACAGTGGTACAGCATGATGATCCACAGTGGTACAGCATGATGATCCACAGTGGTACAGCACGATGATCCACAGTGGTACAGCATGATGATCCACAGTGGTACAGCACGATGATCCACAGTGGTACAGCATGATGATCCACAGTGGTATAGCACGATGATCCACAGTGGTATAGTATGATGATCTGCATAAGCGAGGTACATTTTGGTTTCATGAACAAACATTTTAGTGCCAGCAGGAGATAAACCATTATCAGGAAGGTCATTTATATATAACATAAACAATAGATGGCCATGCAAGAACAGATCCTTGAGGTACTCCACTAGTGTCTGATATTGGAGGAGAGAGATCTACACCTAAATATACACATTGTGCGTGGTCCTTCAAGAAGGCTGTAATCCACTTCAAATGGGACACAGAGTCAACCATCATACTATGGTCAACATAAAAAATCCAATCATTCAGAGTTGCAAATAGCTGTGTACAGACAGAGCGTCAAGGGAGAAAACCAAACTGATCGTGCGAAATAAGATGAGTTTGAAGAAAGGAAATCATAGAAGATGCAATCATACTCTCCGCAAGAGATAAACATTTGTGAGACAGGTCTGTAGTTACTGCGCGAACCTTTTTTAAACACAGGACAAACAAGAGCAGTCTGCCAACCCTACATCCAGTGCACATAGACATCTCATAAAGAAGTGACAATGGATAGCAGAGGCTAGAGACTTTAAGAAGTTTGAGCAGCTGTGCTCACCATTGTAAGTTAATAAAAAACCAGTTTTATTTTAAAGACTAACAACTAATGCTTATTAAAATTAGTTATGACTAGCGCTGATATTTGGTCACGATTTCAATTTGGTTTGTTACTAAACAGTTTCTTCTCTCTCTCTCTCTCTCTCTCTCTCTCTCGACGTATTATTCTACAATTGTAACCTTCGATGGCCGCACGTGACTAATAGATGTGGTTAACCAAGGATTAGAGTATTACATGGTCTGATATTGTACCTGGAATAGTGATGAGAGCTGTTCCCCCACACACCCAGACAGTGTCTGCTACAAAACAACAGTCCGGCAGCGTATCGTCGGCGGGAAGCACGTGCACCTCCGGTACTAAGCTCCGTACTACCTCCTCATACTGCCTGAACTCCTCACGTGCCCGTTCCAAGTCTGGAATGCGCCCAGATGGACACTGTCTCAAGGCCGCGTCTGGGAGAGACGATGAAATTTCGCGCAACACGGCTTTGCTGTAGGTGAATGCCATTACTAGCTCTGGGCACGATTGAATGATAAAATATCAATTAATGTGTAATTATAAAGCCAGTTAATAATTATCTCTGAGAGATATCAGATATGTATGTAATAGCTCAGTCTGAACGTGGAAACGAGAAATGTTCCAGGTTTGGTTCTTCGCGGTACTGAATGAATTCCATCATGCTCAACCACTACCAAATCTCTATCCACTACGCTGAAACTGGGGCGTAGCGGCTATGTATAACCTAATCTCGTGCCCAGGCCCAGCGGCATCTGAGATGCTGGGTCTGGGCACGAGACCAGGGCAAGGCTTCACTATTAGTTTCGTGCCCAGACCCAACTTTTTATTACCTCGCTTCTATGATGATGTAATTCCGCAGCTGCGAAGGGTTGGGTGTACGTACGAGACTAGACTAGTATTATACCAGATGCTAGCAGGAGTTTGCTTCACCTGACACCTGCTTTATGCGATGTCCCAGATTCAGTTGTCCTTGGTCCGAAAACCCCAGCTGTCTCTTTTGCCACCAGAATGATAAAGTGGCAGTAGTCAAGGTGTTTATATATTTAATTCTCTGCTTATTGACTTCTGCCTGTTCAGCAACTGCTCCAGCTGCTGCGCCGCAATTGCAGATATGATGGAGCAAATGTTTCTTGGCAGATTGCATCCCACCGGCACTAGAATTAAGCTGCATGGCCACGTGCACCTCCAAGGGTCTATTGAGACACCATCAGGTCGCTTTCCATCTGAGCGAAACAGACCTGAGAGCTCCAGACGTGATGAAACATGAGCTGCAATCAAGGCTCTGTGTATGATGTTGTTGACAGCTGAGTGGCGGTGTTGGCGCCCTACACTGAGTGGCGGTGTTGGCGCCCTACACTCTTTTTGCAGCTTAAGCCTGGCAACTGACTGACATTGTGAATGGACGAGATTTTGACGATTATGAATTTATATATAGCATCCAATTCACATCACTATATCTTCCGAACGGTAAACGCTGTATTTACACGGCCAATAAGTACCGCCTGCGTTACGTAGGCGTTATTTATCGCTTGCGTCACGGATGCGGTCGAAATGGCGTATCGCAGGCGATTGTTGTGAAGTTACGATACGGAGGCTATGATCTTACCGAATACGGTAGCGTGTAAAAATTTTGCGTAACGCAAACGTAATGCACGGCTCCGTGACGCAGGCGATTTAGAAAAAAGGTGTTACGTGTGCGATACGCAACCGTATCGGACTGTACCCTATAGCCTGTATTATGTCCGCGCGAATCAAAGTGAGAAAAGAAGTTAAAATATTAAGCTGTTGCCATGTAAGGTATTTATATCAGAAGCTGAAATATGAATCGCCACATCTGTTTTCAAATTGGGGGACTAAGCAGGAACTAGCAGTGTGTACTTGATCCTTTCTCGCATATGAACAGCTTTCTAGCTAGTCCATTTGTGTTGATGTTTAAAAAAATAAATATAAATCAGCTGAATGCATATACACGTCGGCAATGAATAATGAACAAAATCACTTGTGAATAAATACTGAAGGACTGAAAATTCAAGTGGGTATCATCAGCCATTGTTTCATCCAAGTCCTTCGGTGGTATAAGAAGGTGCAGTAGTTATAATGGGCCCTGCATCAGCAATACTGGTAGTAGCAATAGTAGCAGCAGTAGCAGCTGGTCCTAGTCCGTGCCCAAGTGAAGGATAGGAATAGGACGCATCATCCTCCATGATAACTCCCCAGTCCTCTTCATCAATGTTGCTGTAGTATTGATCTACCCACGATTGAAAATGGGGGTAAGACACCTGCTTAGATGAATCACAGTGCCGAATAAAAAGTCACTGCAAAAAATGGCATTGAAAACAAATTAACAAAACATACACACTTACAAATAAGGCCAGGTGACGCTTGTAAGCATCTTCATCATTGGGGTCACCACTGATGCTTCGAATGATGGTTGATGCAAGCTCTGTTGTTGGGACGTAGGGACTAGAAGTAGAACGGTATGGCTGAATTCCTAAACACTGTTTAACATTTGCATAATTATTATATACATATTAAGTGGCACATGAAAACTATAAATTGTCACCTTCTTCAGTTTGAAGATCTGACAAGCTAGCATTGGCGAATCGAACTGCAGCATCGAACTTATATGCTTGAGTTCGGACCATTTGGGCAGTCAAAACCCTGGCTACTACCACCTTTTTAAAATCAGGAATTTAAATAAAACATGCACACAAGTGGTTAAGTAAATTCACTAACTCGAACTGATTCCTTGGTAGGGTTCCTCTTAAGGGAGCTACAGAACAGTTTTGCAATTTGCAATTTCAATGGTTGCTGCACATGAACACCAGATATCAAAGTCCATGTATGTCATATTCACTGTTTTATGCGACTTATTAAGTTTATGCCAACAGGAGTGATAAATGCAGTCAGGTATAATACTTAATGTCTCATGCTCATGTACCTCATAAATGCTGCCCTTGATACAAAATGAAGTTTGGGTTAAATTCTGAATCAGCTGTTTTAGTTCATCCATCGAAGTTCCAAGTTCAATTTGCCTGGCTTCAACACTTCTAAGATTTTCTGACAATTGTGACAAAGACTTTTGCATCGTACACAGCTCCCTGGATAATGCTGATTTCTGAAATGCAGCACCCACCGAAGAATCAAGGCTCGATGAAGGGATTCTCGTGCTTGCAAAATCAAAGCTCAATGAAGAGTCCCTGCCGCTGTTAGATGGTGACTGCGGCAATTCAGCGTTGCTAGGTAGGCTAGATGTTTCAAACACAGTCGGCGGAGGCAGTGCTGCTTCTTGTTGCCGTCGTCTACTGCTCCTTGCAATTGGAGCCCGCGGAAGATGCTGCATTTCAAAATCGACCGCAAACCGCAGTCGCACGTGAGAAAGATGGCTGCTAAATTTCGATGTTATGTTTGTCTGAAAGAGTTTGACTATAATACAGATATGAAAGGCATGTAGAGACCACATTCCACAAAGACAAGGTTCGTCTGATGGAAATTTGTGCCTCAACTGAAGCAGAGTGGGAATCTGGAAATGTTGATACGGGTGGATCCTCTACTGTAACCGAGAGTCATAGTCCTTCAGCAATTGCTAGCGACGAATTATCACTAGCTATAGGGGACGAGGACATTGGCCATCTCGACGAGGCAGAAAAGGATTCAGAATCTAGTTCTGATTCAGGTGGGAATAATTCAATGTGGTTGTAGGCCTATAATATTTACTAAATAGGTTGATCATACTAACAGTCTAACTGGTATCTGCGCGAAGAGAGGAAACGGAGTAGTACTATACAGGAAGTGCAACTCATTCGTTCAGCACATACTCAAGCAGAGCGCAAGCGACTCAGGACTTTGTATGGTACAAGTGAGAAGGAGAACCACCTACTTCAGCTTCCTGTTGATTTGCATCAGTAAGTAGTTTACAGCCTCACAAATTACAGCTATCCATCTATTGTACAGGAGTACACCAATTGAATCACTCCATACATTGGGGCTTGGACCGTACAAATATTTGTTGTGGGAAAAAATGGAGCAACTATCTGAAAAACAGCGGAAGGAAGTGGTAGCTCGTATTGCAGCATTACCCTCCTCAGGTCTAACTGGTGGAATTTCATCTGACATATCTAGGCACTATAAATCGTTTGTAGGTTAGCTAACTTTCATTTATGCATTCTCATTCTCTGGTTTAACTTGCAGATTATCCTATAATGTTTCATTTCGTTTGCAGGCAGAGACTTCAAGTTCTTAGCACAAATTGCGATGTTCATTTTTTCGCCTTACCTTTCTGAGGCTGAGATTGAAGTCTGGCTTGCCTTGCCAATGGTATGTAATCTTGGAAATGTGATTGTGTTTTTCATTTTGTAATTTTGTCATGCAAAATAGGTTTTCAAAATGGTGTATTGCGATGAGTTTAAACCTCAGAAGATTGAATTGTACAGAGACGTGTGTCACCGATTTGCAAGGGCTATTGATTGCTACAGCGTGACGTGGAGAAAGAAACTGAAAATTCACCTGATACTGCATCTTCCTGACAGCATGTTGAGGTTCTGGCCTGCATCTTCATTCAACACAGAAAGGTAAGTTCCACAATGTGCATGAGGACAACATATTGCATGGAACATACATGTATTGTGTTTCAGGTGTGAGAGCTACAATTCTGTTATACAGTCACGCAATGTATATAGCAACAGACAGGCCCCTAGCAATATATTGCTACTGCTTTTGCTATACAAGAAAGTATTAGATTTACCTTTTCCGGCAGTTGCTACAATACATCTGAAAGGTCTGATATTCCTTGAGACTGAGTTGTAAAGCTTAATTTTTTACTTGCAGATGTGGTGAGGACCTTGTCAACCTTTACCACACCAAAGAAGTTCAAGCCTTTTTAGGTGGTGAAGTCCAAGAACGTGGGAGTGGAATTCATAAACATGGGACACTACGAAAGGTAATAATATGGGTATGAGTATGATGTAAAAAAATTAATGCGTTATGTTCTTTGTCTGTTTTTGTTTGAGATAAAATAATATTTTAACTACTTTTTTGTCATTGTTGTTGTTTACTCAATGTGTGTATGTACATGTTTGTACATGTTCCATGTATGTGAGTAAATTTTTTAATGTGTGTAGGAGGTGTGTGTTTACATGTGAACATTTGTTTATATATATGTTTGTATTTTTTTTGCAGTGTTCAGCTAGAACAAAAGCTCCATTGGCTTCAGTACCGATTACATTGGAAGGGAAAACGATGTCATTAGAAGAAATAGATGCAAAGTTCACTGTTCTGTTGCCACATGGAATTTCAAACTTGACACCAGTGCAATGGGGTAGAGCGACTGTGGGAAAAAATGGACAACTTATTAATGTACAGGACTACATAGAATACAATTCTCAAGCTTCCACCTCGGTATGATGTATTTGGTATTCTCATGTGTATGACTCATATGTCTTATTGTTTTACAGGTGGGATTGGAGACTGGATTGTTTATTGGCAGCGTTCACACAGAGCAAGCAACATTTTGTTTGGTTCGTTATTTGGAGCCTGTGCTGAGTGGTACTGAGCCCGTCCTCAATGAGTGGGGTTGTTCACTGCTAACACTGACGAACGTGATTCGTTGCATAGCATCAACACTTGTCAACTGTGCAGTCTCTGTCGTACACCAGTGTGACAACCAATGTGTCTTGGCAGAACAGGAGACAACATCTAGGATTGAACGAGTACTGGTGACACAAAAGAAAACTGTTTTTGTACATAACACAGACAACAATATGTACTGTTATAACATATTCTGTATGCATTGTTTGCCATAAAAATTAAATATTTGAGTTTATTTGTAGTCATTGTTTACTATAACTACTAGTACGGACGCGGGCGTGGTATAGAAACCACCATACGTCGCTTTTACGTATACGGGTACGTATCGGAGGCGTACACGCATGCTATACGCAAATTATTGCCACGCTTCCAAAAAAATCGGTTACCCATCGCTTGCGTTACGCTCGTAATATATCGGATCCGTGTAGCAATTCCAACGTATCCGTAACGGAATCCAATTATTGGCCGTGTAAGTCTCGTGGAGCGTTCCAAATTAAGATTTAATCAACAAAATTTATGCCATTGCGTAATTATGCATTAATTTTTTAAGGGAGTTATAAAGTCAAGAGGAGGAGGCCAATTGAGCCAGGAAGGCTCGGGCGTGCTGGAGTGGCAATACATTTCATTTCGGTTTTCAGGTGTGGGAGTGGATGGCCAGGTGTCTAGCAATGTTTCGTTAGCAGTGTTTCCTCAGCCTCCATATACCTCCACTACGAGAGAGATACAAAGCCAACCTCTTTCGAGACAACCCAGAGCATTGTTGTCATGTTTCTCTGGTTCTCCTAATGCAGCTGAGGCACCTGAGGTCTGACCAGCTTCTGAAATCAATTAGTTATTGAGGGAGGTGATAACCTTGATGCCAAATGCTGCAGACCGAGACAGTGACCATTTTGGTATCAAAATGTCAGCGGGGCACAACCTGTCTTTAGCTGGACCAATACCACAACCCTGGCCCAAAAGAGGTGTAAGGTGGGCAAGGTGGCAATAGTCAGCAATACAATCACGTATGCAGTTGTGTCATGTCACACATCCCCGGCATAGCGACAAGTTAAAGCATGGTGTCCCAGGGGGTCAAGCTGGCTAGAACAATATGGGCAGGTTTCTTCAGAATTAAAGAGGGGAAGGCCCAACCACCATTTTTAGAAGAATATGGGTTTTGTCAGGTAAACCAAGGCCTGGGGATGGCACTGCTCTTAACCATGCATGGGCCTGTGGACTGACACTACCACTAACAGTCGAGCTTTAGTTGCTGTTGTTGCATTGTCTAAAAGATTACTGATCTCCAGCTTCTCGACTTTCTCTGAGAGTAACGCTGCCTGGTGGTGAGTGGAGGACTGAATCAGTTGTCAAAGTTTCTTCTTAGGTGATCTGCTGGTTAAGAATTGCAATGCAGCCTGTAGGTGGGTGAATTGGGTGATGAGTGGAAAAGCCCCTGAGAGAGAACTGCTGTCCGAAGCAATTTAGGCAGCTGTAGCATGGGAAAATAAGGGGCGAACACCTGGTGTGATGGTCCTCATTGATGTACAAAAAAAAGGGATGATCAATAGAGTGACAGCTCTTTGGAATGCACATGGGTTATGGCCTAGATGCAGCCACTTCCTCTTCAATACCTACTGAGGCTTATTGTAAGGGGTTGTGAAGACTTCCTGTATGGCCAAGGGGGAGCAACACGAAGTGACCCTCTCTGTCGATGTTGGTGTATGCTATTGCAGCATTGCCACTGAGAGTTGCTCAGTGGTGGTATGCTGATGACTTGGCTTGTGCTGGAGAGCTATTTCACATGGCCACTTGATTTTCTTGTCAAGTTGGGTCCAGCATATGGCCAAAAGTTTCTTGGTTGTAGTACAGCCATATGAAGAAGAAGAAGCCACACTACTCTTTAAAGATGATTGTTGCAATCTTGGTGGAGTAATCAGGGACAAGGACAATCAAAGTCTTAGGAAGAGTGGATGACTGATACAATGGTTATCACCGGGCACCACTAAGGCATCCCAAGTAGCTTTTGTAAGCATGACAAATCACTTCAATGTAAATGGGCTTCATATAGAGGGTAGTGCAATTGTAGGGTAAGGATTCGTGACAATCAAGAAGTGTTCCTACCTACCCTATATGATGCCTACCCTATTTGATGGAGCCTTTCTGATGCTGAAGTGCAGTTATTTGCACTCCCAACACTTCATGTTGTAGTCTAGGAGTATTTATTGACCCCACATCATGACAACAGAGGCCTATAAACAAGGCACAGTTGTTGCTGCTAAGGTATATGAATGCATTTTGCCATGCAAGTCATCTTAATACTGTTTTGCAAGTATTGAGGTATTGTGAGGTTCCGTGTTGTGGGAAAACGTTCTTTGTAAACAACTTCTTCCAATTTGACGAACAAAAAAACTTTTCCTCTGAACAATGTGTTGTTGACTACAAAAACGTTCGTGATTAGAATAGCAGCTGCAGCGCTAAAGAGGCCCGACAGTTGCACAGGAGTGTTCAGGAGAATTTACAAGTCCAACTTAGAGTCCATTCTAATGAAGTTCTCACAGTAAAGATCAATAAGATAGGGCAATAAAACCCAAACCTTTCAGCATGGCTGACTGTGGTTCCATTCAAGAGTTGTGCCCCCCTCCCAGTTTAGGGATGGTTTGACCATTCGATATCAAAGACCATCTCCCTGCTTATCTGTCAAATATGATGGATGTAGTGCCAATTTCATACTTCAACATGCACTAGACTGTAAGAAAGGAGGCCTTGTCATCCAGCGACATAATGAAAGTTTTGGTGATATGGCTGCTCAAGTTTGGACTCAGGTTGTACGAGAACCAATAGTTAAAGAGGCTGACACTCCAGCAGAAGGTCAGGGATTGAATGCTGATCTAGGCATATGAGGAGTTCAAACACCTCAGGTGGAAGTGTTGTTTGATGTACGGGTTTTTCATCCCAATGCACCTCCTACCATAAACTGCAAATAACATAGTCTCCATGAACCCCAAAACAGATCTAGATGATCCAGTAAAGAGGGGCCCCATCCTCTAAACCCAGGCCACTCCTCCACTTCACTCGGGAACCCCTCAGGCGTAGGCTCTGATAATGGCAGCTACTATACCCACAAGTTAGTGCATAAGCGCTACGCCAGTACCACATGCATTATTAACATTTCCGCGGGTGAAGCCAATTATTGCTGTACACATGTAGTGCCAAATAAGCATTTCCGCGTTGCAGGAAAACTAGTTTGGGATGCCTTAGTGGGCCTGTTGATACTGTTGTATGTCCTTGTCCCTGATTACTCCACCAAGAGTGCAAAACAATCACATGACATGTTTAATTATTGACATTTTTTAATTAGGAGGGTCCCAGTACTCTAACCCCCCCCCCACCCCCCCCCCCCACCCCCCCCCCCCCCCCCACCCCCCCCCACCCCCCATTGCAAAAAACTGTTCCTACACGCAGACGAGACTAACATTGTGAAGAGCAACCAAAGAGCATGCGAATGAAGCCCAGTGATTGGGTGACTGCCATTGATCATCTGAAGATATAAAATATAGATACTGTCAATGAACTTTAACAAAGCTGTCATCTAAATTAATCTGTTATAATTGAGTCTAACTAAAAACAAAAAAAATGCAAATTGTCCATTCATAGTAAACCCCACTTTTCAAAGTAAACTATGCATTTAAAAGCTTCTATTCTGATAACTGAAATGCATTCATAATTGCTCATAGATATATATACATAAGTGCATAGTGTATGATTTACGCAGCTAAAGGGTTTGCATGGATGGTGATCCGTCTGATGAAAATGTCTGACAAGGGTCTGTAGTTCTTCTCGTGAACAGGAACCTTTTCAAGGTCATCCAGGGTATCCCATCCGTCAATCACTCTGCAATGCATGCAATCATCACGTGTATGTGTGCACATGCAGGTCAGATGACATAACATGTGACAATGCATGCAACCCACTTTCCAAATATCGTGTACTTCATATCCAGGTGGGGTTGCCTGGCATAAGTAATGAAGAACTGAGAACCATTCGTGTCGGGACCGGAATTGGCCATTGATACGATGCCACGAGTACTATGCTGGTGGAACGATGGGAACCCATAATTGCATCTTTACGAGGCCCCATTTCACAAACCTTGAGTGTTTCATGAAACTCGTCTTCAAACTTCCTTCCCCAGATACTTGTACCGCCTTTTCCAGTGCCCTCTGGGTCTCCCATCTGGACCATGAAACCCTTTATGTTTCTGCCATGCATAGATTGCAGTCAAATAGCGTAACTGTTTACTAGTCTCGTACCCAGACCCAACGTTACGCAGCTGCGAGTGTAGCGGGTTGACGTTGGGTCTGGGTACGAGACTACTGTTTACCTGTGAATAACGCAGTCATTGTAGTAGCCACTAGCACACAGAGCTAGAAAATTCTATCAGTTTAAGAGGGAACATTGTACTGAATTGTCATGTACATACGTAGGTATGTGGCCATTAAAATCACCTCACTCGCTTTTGGTATGAGTTCACAGAGTAGCTCAATCTTGATATCTCCTAGGTCCGTGTGTAGTGTTACTGACTGTGGCCAAGAGAAAAACGACGTGGTGCTGGGAGCACGAGTAGGTTCAAATATTCGTGCTACTAACCATTTTCTTTTAAAATTTAATAGGCGTGGTGCGTTTAGGGTTAAACGTATAAATAGCCGCGCCCTTCCAACCGTTTGAGGGTCTGGTGCGATATGGGTCTTTATGGTTCTAGTCTGAAGGTGGGTGTCATTGGACTGTTCTTTCTTCTCTCCTCGGTGACCTGCAACGATGCTAGCAACACATCTACCGTCGAGAGATTTCTTGATAAATCTTACGCCGCTGGCATCATCAATTCGACCCAGCTAATGCAGCTTAAGGTGCTGGCAAAATCAGAGGAGTCTCTCGGTGAAGCTGAACGCGAAACGCTACCGCAGGAGCCTGGAATCTTTATGAAAATGTACGGGCAGTTCACCCTGTTGAACGTGCTGTACTTCGCAGGAGCGCTGCTTATCATGGGGGCGTACACCCTCTTCATGACGATAGCCTGGGAGAGGTGCGGAGGCGACGGCATCACCATCGTCGTTACCATGCAGGCAGTGGCGTTCGGTGCCGCTGGCCTAACGCTGTGGGGAATAGAGGAGTACCAGTTCTTAGGAGGAATGTAAGTCTATATTCATAGTGAATATAACTCGCATCTGTCCGTCACCCACCTATCCTCACTTCCTCCTCCCCTCCGTGTCTTCCTTCCCCTCTTCCTCTGCCTTTCCCTCAGCCTCTGCACTGTGAGCACAAGTATGGTGGCTTATGCCGTGTACGGAATTCAGCGATCGACAGGCCTATGGCCTCGCAACGATCCAGGCATCTTCCAGGGCTTCAGGATGTACATCCATAGTGGTTGGATAGTGATGGAAGTTGTCACGATCCTCTGCGGCCTCTTTTATTTCTTTCTGGCCCCATTCCCATTCCTCATGTTTCCAGTCGCATTTTGCATCTGGTTTCTGTCCATGGACATATGTCCATTAATCAAAGGTTGGCCCGGGCACGCATACGAGATAAGACGAAACGTCTCTGCTGTGGTTGGTCTCCTCACAATTGCTTCAGCTTACCTCTTGGAATGCATCATGGGTGCACACCCTGACTATGCCTTCTGGCTCTACCTGTTTGGCTTGTTGACCTTTTGGACTGCTCTAACCATGAGTCCTTCAGGCAATGATATTAGCGCCTCATTGTACCTGCTGATCAACATCTCTCTGTGCATCGTGGGGAGTCAACTCGGACGCACGACGTTCCACGTCTTCGGCACCCTCGGCGTCATTGGGTACAGCAGTATGAGCATGGCCCATATCGCCCGCAGCGAGAAGTGGTTTGCACTGTGGATCCTCAAGGCCATTGCTGCCGCAACACTGTTTGCGCAAGCCATGAAGAGCGAGGGCAACTTTGAGATTGTAGGAGGGCTGTTCTGCCTAGCAGTGTTCAACTTCACCTCCCTCCTATTTCTTGCCTCATCTGAGCTTTACTACATCCTTGTGCTAGCAACAAACTTGGGTTTCGTGGCCGCCGCAACCGCTTTTCAGAGGCCCATTTATCTGTGGTTCTTCACCATCGATGGCCAATACCTGGATGTTGTCGGTGGCCTGTGCTGTCTCACAGTCACACTCTACCATGGAGGTCTCCTCTGGTACACCATGCCGCAAAACAGAATTACCAAGTGGAGGGAGCATGCGTACCACCTGTATCGTGCTGTGGCCTCATTTCTGCTGTCCTTCTGTTTTGCTCTCCTCGGACACCCAGGGCTGGCCTTGCTGGGGGCACTGGGGATCCCCATTATTTCCCTGAACTACCAGGGAGTGCATCGTCACAACCGCCGCAGGCTGAGCTTCAGAATCGTGTCTTTTTTGTTGCTCGTGTTTGGAATCTACTTCTCCACCTTCCTCAGTCCAACGCCCTCTATCTCCTCTGCTGTGTCATGTTGCTGACCATGATGATGCAATTCCTGGAGGGTTATCATCGGGCCCTCAACAAGCTGAAGGCGGTCGGGTGTGTGCTAAGTGTAGGCCTTGCCCTCCTGTCGGTGCCCATACACTCCCGCTTCATGATCACCATAGCGACCATCTACATCTTCTGCTACCTCAGCTACCTGGCCTACCAGGTCTTCAAGCACTCCCTCTTCTTCCCCTTGGTCCTCGTTCTCCTGGGGTGTGGGATCATCTACTCAGGGGTCAGGTATCAGATGTTGGAAAGTCAGATACAGGCCGCAGTGAACGACCACATGCCCAGGGTTCTCACCGCTTTACTTTCCAAGTCCATCTACAGTGATTGGGGATTGCCCAATTGGAGTGCCAGCATTGCACAAAGCACGCTCACGTGGGATAGCTTCAAGGAGGCGCCGGCTAACTGGATCCTTTGGTCTGGGTCCTTGTCTTATTCCCTCTCCAAGGGGAACGCTCCCTACATCCCCGTCATGTGTGCGTTGGGCATCGTTATGTTGGGGGTGGCTCTGTTGATGCTCAAGCTGAGAGAATCGTGGACTCTGGACCTTAGTAGTAGCATCACGGTATGTGCTGACCTGCTATATAAGGGTGGGTGGGGGTGGGGGTTGGGTACTAGCATTCCCTAGAAGGCATTAGACAAAAGAATCGACAAAATCTGTAGTGAAGTGTGAAACCCAGGGAACATTTGCGTTCACCATTGGAAATGGCCTGGGGGCATGAAAAGACCCTGCATGTCAGATCTTGCAAATGATTGTGGTTCTGGGTAAGTGTGCTTATAAAGTTTCCCTGAGTGCTTTAAATGTAATGCTGGAGCTGGTGCAGCTTCACTTTTTCCCTTCCCATTTAACCCTCTCCTCTCCTCTCTTCCTCTTTTCCCTCCTCTTCCCTCTTCTTCCCTGCTCTCCTCCTCTCCACTCCTCTTTCTCCTCTCCCCTCCTATTCCTACCTCTCCCCCTCTTCCACTCCTTATCTCTCCCTCTCTTTCACTCCTTACCCTCTCCCCTTCTCTCCTTCCTCTCCCTCTGCTTCCCTTCTCTCCTCTCTTCCTCCTCTCCCCTCCTCTCCTCTTCCTCCTCTCCTCTTCTCTCTTCTCCTCCTTCTCTCCTCTCTTCCTCGTCTCCCTCCTCTCCTCTTCCTCCTTTTCTCTCTTCTTCTCTCTCATCCTCCCTCTTCCTCCTCTCCTCTCTTCCTCCTCTCCTCTCTTCCTCCTCTCCTCTCTTCCTCCTCTCCTCTCCTCTTCTTTATACAGGTCAATAAGATTTCAGCTGAATTCAGCACAGACCCAGCCCACAATGGACACGGAATGATCATTAAGTTGGAAGGAACAAAACCTTCCGATCTCAAACTGCCTGTACATGTCGCATTTTCAGTGGGTGGAGATGATTTCTGGTATCAAGTCAATGCAATATTTGGGCAGTGGGCTGTAGGAATGGCCAGGTATGTGTTTGGTTAAGGATGTGACCCACACATTGATCCCCCTCCTTGTCCCCCATCCCCAGTTCTGTTATGCCTCCTCTTACCTCACATTGATCCCCCTCCTTGTCCCCCATCCCCAGTTCTGTTATGCCTCCTCTTACCTCACATTGATCCCCCTCCTTGTCCCCCATCTCCAGTTCTGTTATGCCTCCTCTTACCTCACATTGATCCCCCTCCTTGTCCCCCATCCCCAGTTCTGTTATGCCTCCTCTTACCTCACATTGATCCCCCTCCTTGTCCCCCATCCCCAGTTCTGTTATGCCTCCTCTTACCTCACATAACTTATTTCAATGATTTGCAAAAGCAATGCAACGGGGATAGGTGTTTGGGCTGGAGATGATGAAAGAGCCGTTATTCAATCCAGGTAGCCTGTAGGATTCTCACTGGAATGTATTTACTCTTAGACAAAACTGATAACATATCATCAGCTGATTTTCCCATATGCACCCATACAAGCCTTGGGACCAAGCACTATTTAATCAATCATTTTCTCTAACCACCTTGTCCTCACCTCACTACTTCACCATCTCTATTGCCAACAGGTCCATGTTTCTCCCCTATCGGTTGACGCCTCACCTCATAACCTTCACAGATTTCAGCAATGGCTCCACCTCATTCAAAGCTACAATTAGACTGGGGACTGGTCACAAGGGTTCTCACAAGATGAAGCACTCCACTGTGTCTGACAATCTGAGGCGCTTAAATGGCTCCACAGCTATGTTGTGTACACTTATGTACTCCAATGCGTGGTACCAGCCATACTCAAAGCTGTGTGAAAGCAGTATTCCCCTCCATGAGTTTGGCAAAGACATGTTGCATGCAAAATAGATTATGTACTCGTATATAGCAAGGTGTGTATGTCCTAGTATTTGTACTGCGCTGTGTAGTGCACAGCTTTTAGTGTATTATGCCATGGGTACGTGTGCAGTGTATGCGTGTCGGTATATTGTACTCAGGATCAGTTCTGCATCAATGCCATCTTTGCCTGAATGGTTAATGATTAATAACTTCACACATAGTTATTCATAGAAGTGTATACGGCCCTTGACTTGCAAAATGCATTCAAACGCACCTTATATCGCTATTGGATAGGTGCGAAACATCAGTTTTGTGTAATATGAGTTGAGTTTCACTGGCGTTGTGCTGCGGCATAGGGAATCGATGGCCGTTCTTAAAGGCTTTGTTTCCATCGTACCGGTGTACAGCACACATAAAAATGTTTCTTCCTCATCCTCTTACAATAAGAGGGAAAAGTTCGGGCCCTCCATGCACTCGCGCCTTCGCTCACATTGCAGGGCGTGCGGCTGTATAGACTTCCTCAGGCATGGGATCGGTTGCGTTACTCTGGCACAGTAACGATCGAATAACACTCCTTTATAATACTAGTAGCTCATACCAGTAATTTAATAAATTAACCTAAACGACCAAGACGTATTTCTACAGTGCTTACCGCGAACTCAAGCGAATATTTGCTCCGTTTCCAGCGTAGCTTCCTTCGCATTTAAAATCTCTTCGGAGCAGCTGCTTGGATAGTGGACCTTCTCGGAACGTCTTTTTTCTGAAAGAACTTGCTTTCCGAAAAGATGCACTACCCAGCATCAGGCGCCAAAGGAACGGCCCTACGTCTTGGGAGGTAATAATAGACCGCAGTGACTGCAATAAATTAACATCGAGAATGTGGGAAATCTCGCACGACGCAATAAGCCGCCAAATTGAATGGTTTTTATATCAAAGGCAAGTCAGCTGATAATTACACGTATAGCAACACATTATACACGCGCATGTAGGCAAACCAAGCACTCAAAAACTTGATAACACGAACAACAAAGTATCACTTCTTTCAGAGCCACCAGTCAACAGGATCCACAAGCCATGGAGAAGGGAGTTAGGTCTTTTGTGCACGAACATTCAAGACAAGGTCTACGGGGCACTTAAACAGTCCTTCAATGTCTGTCTTGGCCTCAGCTGTTATCTGCTGAATGGTGCGTCCAGCTGGTCCGATAATAATGGACTTGGTGTGTACATGTCACATGGGCAACATACATGTAAGTAGGGTTCGTTCATAAAAATCACACATTTGCACACTCACTGCCTGGTTGCTTGACTTGCAGTTGAGGTTCTGATGTATGTACAGTGTATCTTCATCTCTCTGTTCCCATGAAACTGTGTCCTGGATGTACCGGGAAGGGAGGGAGGGGTGGGCCATTGATAGTGTGACGATCATTAGGACAGAAACACAAAGAGAGAAATAGGGTTAAAAAATCCTACTGATGTATCCCTTGCAAACATGTTTAGCGAACAAACAAGAAACAAGCACAGCACAGAGAAATAGAAGTCTCAACAAGCCACATAATATGCCATAATATTTTCAGTTACATGCTAATGTGCGAATTCATTTCATTCCAGGCCCACCTGGGTGACCACATATGGTATTTCCTTATGCAGATGCAAGAACAGCTTCTCTCTGATGATATCATTCACCAGTGCACTCTGAGGTTGGTCCGTTAACTCAGAGGTATTGTACTCCCACACGCCGGGCCGGGCCCGGGAAATTAGGTAACTCTACACACAGAGCAGAGATAAGGGAATATTCCTTTCCACACATACACCAAGCTCATCCCACTGCATCTATACACAACCAAATGTAAGCAACAAACAGCCTTGGTACGGTGCATGACACAGTTCTGTGCCAAAGGCCGTTCGTTGCTTACATCCTGTAAGAATGTTGTAATGCTGTGTATAGTGGACCAAAGGGACTGACCTTTAGAGTATCGATCCCGTCATTGGTAAGGGCGGAGAGCATGAACACCTCGCTGAAGTGGGGCCAGCTGGTTCCTTTGCTCCCTGCCTTCTCCTCCGGGCACGAATCCTCGGCACACTGCGGGGTACCCCGTGCAACCTCGTCGGACGTCGGACACGTTTCAGGTGTGGTGAGGGGAGGTGGGCAAGGTGTAGTGGGAGGCGCGGTGACCCCAGAGGCAGCTGCTCCCTTGGCTCGCAGAGAAGTTAAGGACTCGGTCACAGCGAGAAGCGTGTGCTTATGTCTGAGGATGTCCACCTACCCACACACCCACACAATGATGCAAACATCCGGCACTGTGGGACGAAGCATGCATACCTTGTTGAGGACAAGAACAGATGGAATGTGGGGATTATTGCACAGAGCCTGCACAATGCTTGGGTGTAAGTGTTCCCGAGTCCACTTGTTAGAGGCATCAACCATCACAATGACTGGGAATGGGGGTCAGGGTGGAGTTGGGGGTGAGGGTGAAGGGAGGACACGACACTATCATCACACTCAACTGAGCTGAGCCTCCATCAAGGAGCGGTAAGGATCGGCAATGAACGACTTGGGCATCTTGAGCTTCCTACCATACTGGTAGGTCACGATGCCTGGAGTGTCTAGCAAGACCTGCAGCGTTTTAGACGTGCGCACGTGACACCACGACGTTCGCAAAGGATTTTGAATGCACAATGAATAAGTGAATACGGTACTCGAATACATTTACGACACATAAGCACACAGACACGCACACCACTACACACATACACAAACATACTATTTGAGTGTTTCCATGAGTGTACACTCCCGCTGCTTTCCTGCTCGTTGTATGGACTTTCGGCGACACAGCAAACACCTTCAGATCATATGCGAAACTATTACCATGGCGACCCTCGTGGCACAAGTGGCAAACCTTCTGCCCAATCAGCTGGTTCACTAGAGTCGATTTTCCCGCGTTAGGGGCTCCAATAATTGCCGCTTTCAAAGTCCTCTGCTCCGCACTGGTAACTCCTTCGCTCACCGCGTACTCGAAGTGACTAAAGGTCCTTCCTAAAACCAGCAGATTTCAGTGCCTGACAGCAGGAGCTGAAGGTCCAAACTCACTCAACAGGAGCCACAAATTGCACGACCGCATATTCATTTCCCGCGCTACTACACGTGGAGGTGATCAATTATCGCAGACAAAACCTAATTCATCAGAGATTGCTCAACACTGTAAATTAGGAACCAGTCTTTATACTCAGTAATGTACAAATGATTGCAGCTATAGTGTTAGTACGTTGTGGTTTCCTTTGCACGCGCACTTGCTATGAACAATATTTTTTGAGTGACTTTGTAATTATTATTTTTGACGACCACTTGTATTATTAACTTATTAATAATTGTGTAATGCTGTCTGACAAGTGACTATTCCGAATTCATACTGTATCAGATTGATGTAACTATAATTCTGTTTACCATAGTTCAGTAAGTTCTATAGTGGAAGATACTTCA
>JABACO010000016.1:7751836-7770566 GCA_013339895.1 Ephydatia muelleri | reverse complement strand
TAGTCTCGTTGATTCAATAGCTTACATGGTGGGTGTGGCCCGACTACCGATCGCGGTAATTGGGCTAACGATCCGCTGACTGCTCTAAACCTGTTCACTACTATCCTGCTAACAGCCTTTATTAATACGAACTGTTGGGCAGTATATCCTGGTACGGCTACGATTCAGATGCTTCGCCTCCTCCTTGCTGACACAAACACCAGAACCATGGGGAGAGGGGTGGGGCAGCGTCACGCTATAAGAATGCTGTACATACTAAAAGTGGTGTTAAGCATCTGTAAAAAGCTAGCTAGGGTACACTCAAGAGCACTCCACAGATGCTCCATGGCAACACAATGCATGTATAGACGTGCAAAGTGCACACAGACCAAGAACATACACATTTTAACAACCCACTCAGGCACAACACACACACACACACACACACACATTGATAAAATTACATTTAAAAAGTAATTTTGTATATATATATCTATCAAAAATTCATGTTGCAACATTCAGTGAGCTTGTGAGCTTTAATACTTCACCATTAATTGAGGACTACATAAGAACTCATGAATATTTGGCTGTAAAGATTTCAATTGATTTAATAGGGCCTTGAAGTAGTTACTTAACCATTCTAGGTGTTGTTTATACATCACCACTACTTACACACTGGCCAACAGTTTGTTCCAGAATCAATACAGACTGTTAACAGGACAGTATCAAAGCAGTACATCTTGTACAAGTTTTGATAATTGGTTGCATGAAAAAACGACAAATGCTGTATTAGTTGGTTGTATACCATGTTTTACAAAAAGCGAGCGATACAATACAAAAACAGAGATCAGAACATTTCTATCAACCCAACCCACTCACAAGCATGTATACCACACACAGTGGACCTATCCTGCATCCATAGTGGGCCTATCGTACATCACCTATCCTGCATCTAAGCTTGCAATGTGTGTAGTGTTTGCAAACCAGCAGTTTGACCTAAGTAAGGATGACATATGAAGCAACAGTTTGGTTCATGATGTTCGTCCAATTACACTACAGTAGGTGAAGCTCCTTGACAGAAATGTACTTATGGCGTGATCAACAAAAGGCTGCTGGATATAAGCAACACCTATTGGAATTATGAAAACTGTGCTGTGCTAAAGGCTGACCTAAGAAACACTTATAATTCTGCCCCTCTGAATGAGAGCACTGATGACATTTCCCAGAGCACTGATCTCCATGTGTTACTCAAAACATCAGAATTCTAGTACCAAAACAGGCAAACCATAATCTCCTGAAAATACCCAATTTGGTAGACCTTTGCTTTTCTCTCATGATCTTCATACAAACATAACCAGTGGCCCTCCAGAGAAGTAGATAACTGGATTCTGGTGTACAGATGAGGAATGGTGCAAGGCAGTAATACTGTGGCATGTGACTGGAGGTAACCTTCACCCAGAATGGTGGTGATGGCGACACATTCATCCAGAGTGGTGGTGATGGTGACACATTCATCCAGAGTGGTGGTGATGGCGACACATTCATCCAGAGTGGTGGTGATGGTGACACATTCATCCAGAGTGGTGGTGATGGTGACACATGAACACAACAGATGAGTATGGAGATGTGATCATTGCAGAGCGTTCAAAGTAGCCTTGTCACCATTTTATGCATCATCATAAAGGACACCCACTGCTGTCATCATGATGGACATCCCTTTTCAATTGTACACTCTACAGCCTTGAGTGTAGGTGTACACTCTACACCCTTGAGTGTAGGTGTACACTCTACACCCTTGAGTGTAGGTGTACACTCTACAGCCTTGAGTGTAGTAGGTGTACACTCTACAGCCTTGAGTGTAGGTGTACACTCTACACCCTTGACTGTCTACACCCTTGAGTGTAGGTGTGCACTCTACAGCATACACGTTTTCATTTCAATTGATTAAAATTTGAAGTGTCCAGGGGACATATGATCAACACATCTGTAAAAGGTTATAAATGTATACATCATCAGCTGATGAACTCTACAATGGTGGATTGTCTGCATGTCTTCTTTGCACGTGTCTCATTAGTTGTCTGTTTCCCTGACACGTATATTATTGTATATAAATGCATGTCTCTTGTTCTGAAATCACTCTCTCTCTCTGATTGTGTGTCCGTGATTGGAACCTAAATCTTTGCTATTGGGAGTCTCGGCTGTGTTACAATCGCATGCTTCATCGTGAGATAGCTACAACTCCCCTAGAATGTGTGACATTTACACTGCCTCCAGTTTCCATGAATGCATTCTTTACAATTAACCTTGTTCCATGTTCCATTGAACAATAGCTGATAATGAATGTTTCCTAAGAAATGCAATGACTATATGCTTGGTAGGTGGTGTCAGTATGAGGAAAAGCCATTAGAGAGCACTCTTCAATATAGCTCTTCCTTGATCTGTAGGGCCATTTTGGAAGACAGGAATATCAGTACTGGCACCAAGATAACATAATCATTTGTAGTTATGCTGTCAAAGAGGTAGGATTCATGAACATCTCTATGTATTGCCTGTCTGTGTGTGTGTGTGTGTATAAGTGTGTGTTTTGTGTTTATGTGTGTGCAGTGTATGTGGGTGGCTGTGTGCTGTCCACGTGTGTCTGTGTTTTTGTGTGTGTGTGTGTGTGCATGTGTGTGTGCATGTGTGTGTGCATGTGTGTGTGCATGTGTGTGTGCATGTGTGTGTGTGTGTTGGTGTTTGGGTGCGTGTGTCTGTGTTTGTGTGTGTGCATGTGTGTAGGGGTGTCTGTTTGAATGTGTGCACATGTGTGTGCATGTGTGTAGGGGTGTCTGTTTGAATGTGTGCACATGTGTGTGCATGTGTGTAGGGGTGTCTGTTTGAATGTGTGCACATGTGTGTGCATGTGTGTAGGGGTGTCTGTATGTGTGCACATGTGTGTGCATGTGTGTAGGGGTGTGGATTGTTCACCATCACTGATGCCCATCTTAACAGCCAATGGAAAGCAGCTGTCATCTCAGTGCCGAGGGAAGTCAGAAAACAAAGTACCATACTCTAACCTCGCGGAGTTCATCAAGAGCTCTCCAAACCTGCACTTCATCTGGTTCCCAGACAAATACTGTGCTCTAAATGAAATTGCCACCAAGCGGTATCAGAACTCAAATAATGCAAGTTTGAAGACCTATACAGTTCATACATCTGTTTACCACGCATGGAACAACATCAGCAACTAAGTTATAAAGTGTTGTCATTGCAGGGGCGTGGTCGAAAAAGGGCGCGCCTGTGGGCGTTAGGAGGGCCCAGTTTTTTTATTTTTACGTCGGAGCCAGTAGTACGCATGCGCCGATCATACCTCGTGCGCTGTGGGCATGGCTTGGGTTGCGGCGGAATCGAAAAAACATCCCGGTCGGAAGTATTATTACAATCGAGAAACGAAAGAAAGCACATGGAAACGTCCTGTAGGCTTCGAGGTAAGAGACAATTCCAAAATTCTGCTCCGTTGCTACGTATCGTCTCTTAGGAACCCGAACCTGATGATGGCAGCAGCCAGCAAGCAGTTGCAGACGGCTCTCTCTCCAGAGCTCAAGACTCGACACGGAACGAAGCCTCAATGGACACAGACTCCACCCCGTTGACGGTTCCGAAGAGAAAAGAAACGGTGCGTTTGGAGCGCACGGATAGCGGCTCCAGCAGCTGTTTTGCGGGTACGTTAGACCGCCCCCGTCCGACAATGCAGACGTTAGCGTTCCGTAATCTCACCCGGAGTCCTTGCGTCCCTTTCGACGCATAGAGCAGCAGTGCGCAGTCCCGGAGGCCATGGACTGTAGCGACAAGTGGGGGGAGGACGTTGAAGTGGCCATGGACGTGGACGTTAGCAACCAGCTGGATACGGTCATCGAGACGGTCCACGTAACCAGGATCTCGCTTGCTGCCAGTCGTCCAAGTAGACTGGAGGATTTTGGAATCTCAGAAGTGGCAGACCACCATGAATCAATGGTTGGAGCTCACCTCCCATCCCTATCTCCCTACCCCCCTCACCCTCACCCTCCCATCCCTATCCCCCTACCTCCCTCACCCCCTCCCATCCCTATCTCCCTACCTCCCTCACCCTCCCATCCCTATCTCCCTACCTCCCTCACCCTCCCATCCCTATCTCCCTACCTCCCTCACCCTCCCATCCCTATCTCCCTACCTCCCTCACCCTCCCATCCCTATCTCCCTACCTCCCTCACCCTCTCCTCCCATTCCTGTCTCCCTACCCCCTCACCCTCCCATCCCTATCCCCCTACCTCCCTCACCCTCCCATCCCTATCTCCCTACCTCCCTCCCCTCTCCTCCCTATCTCCCTATCTCCCTACCTCCCTCACCCTCTCCATCCCTATCCCCTACCTCCCTCACCCTCTCCTCCCATCCCTATCTCCACCTCTCCCTCACCCTCCCTATCCCTATCCCCTACCTACTACCTCCCGTCCCCTCCCTATCTCCCTACCCTCCCTCACCCTCTCCTCCCATCTCACCCTCCCGTCCCATCCCTATCTCCCTACCTCCCACCACCTCTCCTCTCCTTGAGATTTTAATTGGGACTCTCTCTCTCTCTCTCTCTCTCTCTCTCTCTCTCTCTCTCTCTCTCTCTCTCTCTCCTCCCTCCCTCTCTCCTCCCTCCCTCTCTCCCTCCCTCCCTCCCTCCCTCCCTCCCAGGAGAGACTGTACTTTGTGCTGGATACCAATGTGTTACTCTCACATCTGGATTTCTTAATTGAGTTGAAGGACTCTGCAATCAAAGGTTGATGACACATCATGTCTGGAGGGTTATTGGTTGTGAAGTTTTCTGTCCATGTTGCCCATGTTAGACATCGGAAGGCCCATCCTTGTGGTCCCGTGGGTTGTGATGCAAGAGCTGGATGCACTCAAAGCAAATGCCAAGTTTGTTGGACTGAAGGCACGCAAAGCTATACATTTTCTGCATGGATGCTTCTCCTCACGTCACCCAAGAGTCCAAGGGCAGAGCATGTTGGAGGTGGGTGTGGTCAAGTGTATGTGTATGTAAATGATGTGTGTGTCTGTGTGAAGGTGAGCACAGAGTTTGACAATAATGCCATTAGAAACAATGATGATCGAATACTTCATTGTTGCTTGCTGTACCAAGATAAAGTTAAAGGTAGATGCTCCTCTCCCCTTCCACATCTCCCTCATGATGCTCTCTCCTTCCACATCTCCCTCATGATGCTCTCTCCTTCCACATCTCCCTCATGATGCTCTCTCCTTCCACATCTCCCTCATGATGCTCTCTCCTTCCACATCTCCCTCATGATGCTCTCTCCTTCCACATCTCCCTCATGGTGCTCTTCCCTCATCAAACTCCTCCCCTCTCACATCTCCTTCATGATGACCTCTCTTCCTTCTTGCCTTCCAATCTCCCTCACCCTTATTGCTCCTCCCCAGACCGCAATGGTATTGTAATTCTGTTTACGAATGACAAACAGCTGTACAACAAAGCTGTGGTGAGTGGCGTGAGGGCCATGGACCGCAAGGCTCTTCTTCCCGAGCTGAGGGCAAAGGTCAAAGCCAGCTGCACTGCAGAGAAGAGTGCACCCAGAGAAGAAGGCGGGGCTCTAGTGCCTGGCAACACACAGGGGTGTGTGGTTCCACTTGCTCATGACACAACAGCACAGCAGTGTGCACATCTGCACCTTCAACCACTGGCTTTGTACGGGTCTTGTACAACTAATTCTTCCCCCACACCCTCACCTACCACACCTTCTACCCCACTGTCCTCTTATTTTGAAGATGTACCAGCACAGCAGAAGAGCACAATGTCAGAGGCACAGGTGGGTGAGGAGGAGGGGAGGGAGGGAGGCACAGGTGGGGGAGGAGAAGGGGAGGGAGGCACAGGTGGGGGAGGGGGGAGAGAGGCACAGGTGGGGGAGGGGGGAGAGAAGGGAGCAGCACAGGTGGGGAGGGAGGCACAGGTCGGTGTATGATATCCAGACTTAACATGCAGAGATGACATGCAATTACAATTTAGAGTGGTTGCCTGGATATTTCAGCCACTCCCTCATTGCAGTTGGTTCCAGATGCTTGCTATACTGCATGCATGTAGTGTGCAGACAATTGTGGTCTGCCTCTTGAGTGACTGATCTAGGGTTTCTGGATTATAATGTGGGTGGGTCTGTGTGTTTGGCACAGCTGATAGGAGTGGCTAGACGTGTTAATCTGATAGCAGCTTGGGTGAAATGTAGCCCAGCTGTGCCTTTCTACCTACATGTATCATGTAATAGCAGCTGTTTGTTCTGTTGCAGCTGCTCCATTACTGTACATTGTTTAGATCAGCATAACGAATTCATTGCAAATTCATTGCATAATTAGCTTCAGAGTTATTTTTCTTGCATTCAACAATCAATTACAATCAATTGCTCTAGCTAGACCTGCATGTTAATTTTATTGCTACAATAGCACAGTGGCAGTGGGAATGAGGGAAATGACCAATCCAACCCTTGCAGTTGTGAAGCATTCAATTGGGCAGTGTATAGTAGTACACACACATCACATCCCTCACACACACAGTAGTACACACAACATCACATCCCTCTCCTCATACACAACATTTGTAGATTGAAGGTGTATTTATGAAGGCATCAAACACTCCTCTTGTCATGTTGTAGGTGCGCCAGGCACTAAACATTGCAGAGATTGCCCTCCAACAGGCGCTGGAGGCGGGAATTGAGCGGGAAATGAAGGAGGCATATGACAACATGTGGTAAGCTTGGAGATTTTGGAATCTTTACACTAAGCTTCATCCAGGATGGAGATAGTTGCATTGAAGCCCCCTTGGTCACTACGAGATGCATCATTTTTAATAGAAAGGTATGTCAAAATAGCTATACTATAATAGTACAGTGATGTGTGTGTGTGTGTGGTGTGTGTGTGTGTGTGTGTGTGTGTGTGTGTGTGTGTGTGTGTGTGTGTGTGTGTGTGTGTGTTCACTTGATAGCATTAGTTTGAACGTATGTGTGTTGTTACATTCACTTACCAGACACTGGCTCCCGGTATTTGGGATTGTGCTTCACAGAAACGTGAAAGAGCAGAGTGCTGTTATCAATCAGCATGCTTCCAGGCGTCCAAGTGCGTGAGCTATTGTATGGTGGGTGTGGCCTATATGTGAAGGGGAAATCCCTCTATGAAGGTCACATTACATCTCAGTATGTTCACAAGCTGTTGCAGAGTGCTGTGTTCATCATTCGTGCCTTTAAGCAGAAGTCAGAGTAAGTTATATTAATAGGGTGTGGGTGTGTCCTGAGTGTTCTATTCTGTCATGAACAGCTGTGGGGGTGTTCTGACATCGTCTTTGGATACCATCACCAAGTTGATGGAACAGCTAGATCCTAAGAACAACAAGGTAGTAATTTTCTTTGCCCTCAACCTTGTTTGTCATATTTCACTCCATGTTTTCTGGCCAGGTGACAAAAACGTCACTTCCTCTTGTCACAGTCACGCCGCTGGAAGAGAAAAAGGTAGCCTTCCAGCGGCTCAGTTCTGCCCCACCCACTCTCGCACCAGATCGCTTCAAGTGGTCTCTGGAGTTGGTTCTTGTGGCACTGCAATATTACATGTACGTCAACAGGGTGTCTACATGGGAGGGTACCATTTGTTTGGGTTGCAACGAGGTGTGTGACAGTCTGCAGGTACCTGAGATGCTTAGAACGTGCACTACCCCAGAGTCCCAGCTGCAGCTGAAGACTTCTGTACGACAGCTGTGTGAGGTGACTGAGGCGGTGGTGGTGTGCCTTTCAAAGTAAGGTGTTTGACCGACCCTAAGATAATTGGTTACTGACATTTTATACCTCCTTCCTCTTCTTCCTCCCCTCTGTGTACCCATTGCACAGTCTTCAGCTGTCAGATGGTCCCAGCATGCTGGATACAGTGGTTTCACTTGGAAGATTCACAGCACATGTAAACCTCTGAAGGGTGTGTAGGGAGAGTCACCCTATTCTGTTGCGTGATGTGCCAACAGATCCTGGGAATTGTGTGCCCAGTCAGTGTGGAAGGATTGTACGTGTTCCTCACTCAATCTGAAGGCAACAAGTGAGACACGTACAATGTGTAGGAAGCACACACACTCATTGCGCACACACTGTCGTCACATAATCATCACTTTTTCTTAAATGCATCTCTTTTTAAACACTCATCCTGATAAAAAAAAAAGAACAATTATTTTCAACCTGCTTGTGGAGCTCAGAAGGAACCTGTCACAATTGGTCACCTTGATGACATGATCTCACTCTAACAATTCATGGCTTGGTCAAACTTAATTGCATTTATTCTCTTGTGTGTTCTTTGGTATTGTGTGTATGTGTACACTGCTACATATTGTGTGGACCTACCTGGTGGTAATACTCCTCCCCAGGATGAAATGTTGATTTGATATCTGTTGAAAAGTGGGATATATATGTTAGGGAGATTGTTGATTGGGCAAGCAGGAGGGAGAGAATGTGGAGATTGTCTGATTGGGCAAGCAGGAGGGAGAGAATGTGGCACACAAGTGTCTTGGTATGCCATCACCTTGTCCAGCATGGTTTAAACAAGCATCAATTGGAGATTGTTAGTTGCATATAGTGTGTTATCCATATTAGCAGGTGGCCTGTAATACCCGTAGCGAGATGTGAGGGATGTCACAAAGAAACTCGCATAGGTGTACAGTCTTGCACTTGGTCAGTTGATCATACCTTAGAAAGTTGTTAATTTTAGACTGGAGGGGGGAGGAGGGTCTGGTATCCTGATTAACTGGGTGTAGGTAGATGCCTGGAGATTGTAAAGCAGGTGTTGGTTATGAATATTACATGGCGCAATTTGGACCATGGTGCATTCTTATGTGGCGCATATCTTAGGCATTGATTTGCACACACTACACACATACCACTGCAGCTGCTTATTTTTGTTCAACAATGGGAAGGGATTGGGCACACCCGGTTATGCAATGGGAAGGGATTGGGCACACCTGGTTATGCAATGGGAAGGGATTGGGCACACCCGGTTATGCAATGGGAAGGGATTGGACACACCTGGTTATGCAATGGGAAGGGATTGGGCACACCCGGTTATGCAATGGGAAGGGATTGGGCACACCCGGTTATGCAATGGGAAGGGATTGGGGTCACCCGGTTATGCAATGGGAAGGGATTGGGGTCACCCGGTTATGCAATGGGAAGGGATTGGGCACACCCGGTTATGCAATGGGAAGGGATTGGGGTCACCCGGTTATGCAATGGGAAGGGATTGGGCACACCCGGTTATGCAATGGGAAGGGATTGGGCACACCCGGTTATGCAATGGGAAGGGATTGGGGTCACCCGGTTATGCAATGGGAAGGGATTGGGGTCACTCGGTTATGCAATGGGAAGGGATTGGGCACACCTGGTTATGCAATGGGAAGGGATTGGGCACACCTGGTTATGCAAGTGCTTGTCCTTTGGGAAGCAGAAGTCCATTCATAATGGCAGATGAAGTGTGGGGCTACAATATGCCTGGTGAGAAGGTCCAATTAATTAGCAGCACACACACATGGATAGATGGTGCCAGTTTGGTTGTGGACACATAAAGTGCTTATTCGTCTTTTACACCATAAAACAGACTGCCATTATGGCTGAAAGTACACAATACTAATCTTTGGGAGGGTAGAGGAAAGGAGACAGAGTGAAGGGCTGAGTAACCTCTTCATAGCCTTTCACAATACATTACCTGGAACCTTCTATTGGCTACCTGAATTTAAGTCATCTGCACCTCTACAATAATATGACCAATTAATTCTCACCCTTATGACTTGGGGCTGAGTGGTGGTGAGATAGGAATGCAACTGTGTACACTGTTGGCTGGACATTTATCAGCCAACCAGCAAGCACAGTGGTAGAATGGTTATCACAGGTCTGGACATTTATCAGCCAACCAGCAAGCACAGTGGTAGAATGGAAATAACATTATCACAGGGTTACCACCTGTCTGCACATCAAAATTAATTTTGCCTTTAAAATAGAATGCATAGTTTTGATGATAGATATTGCTTTGTAACTGTTTTTAATTCTGCAACATTACTGCATTGAGCTAGCTGCAGACAAGTGCTTTTAATAAACGTTTTATCTAATTCAGAATTGGATGCATCTAAGCCAAACAGAGCAATAACATAAACAAGTGCTTGCCAATGCACGCTGTCCAATAGACAAAGGTCACAGCCCAAAGCTACTAACAACACCTTGGATACACCAATCAACTCCATGTCTGTCCTGTGCATTGTCAGCAGGTATAAAACATTTTAAAAAGATGTGGCCATAAATATTAACGTTTGAAAGGAAACTAATGAGTCATCTGTCATGAAACAGGTTAGGTGGTTAGAATTTTTTATTGTAAAAGGTGCATTAGTTAGTGAACAGGAGTGTTGTGTGTCCATGTCCACAGGGCACTCCCTTTGGAATAGTCTCGTTGTTCAAAGCATATCTGTACTTAAATATCGGGCATAATCAATATGCATGGCCGTCTGTGATATCCTTTTCATCACAAGACATTAAAGACCCAAGTGCACGCACATCAGGGCTTTTACGACAAACTAAAAAAAAAAGCCATGTGGCGGCAATCATAGTCACTATTTGTCATTGCTTTTCAAAGGATACAAGAAAAGGTATGTGCATTTTAAAATAGAATTACTAGGGGCTGTTGTTCTGTCCCAGAGACATACAAAGTAGCCAACACATTGGGTACATGTTACAGACGCGGATGGATGAGAATCTTCTGTTGTGTTGCACATATGCAGACACTAACGTTTATTGGCATGCGTCTGTGTGTGTGGGAAGGGGAGAAATACATGGAAGATATGTGTACTTGTGCAAGCACAGACACACAGCACATATACATCTATATACAAGTGTGTGTGTATGTGTGAGAGAGGATGCATGTGTGTGTGAGGTAGTCCATATGTGTATGCGGGCATGCGTGTGCGTGGGAGAGCGGGGGAGGTGGTAGGATCCAGCAGAAGGCTCTGCGCTGGATTGCTGTAGTAAACAATCAGTAATTTGAGCCGTGCGAGGGATGCGACATAGTATGTGTGTGTGTGTGTGCAGAAGACGTGACTGAAAGAGAAATGAGCAGGGCCATCAAATGAGATAAGACAGGGCCATAAAGTGAGTAAAGGATAGAGCCAGGGCCACCAAATGGGCTAGTGACAGTACCACAAGACAGCCACAATGTTGATGGACAAACTATAGGTACCACTGACCTACTTGTAAGTCCATGCACTATTTCACACACACACACACATACACACACACACACACACACGCACACACACAAATACACACACACAAATACAACATGCACATGCACAAATACACACAGCACGCACACACACATACGCACACACACAACACACAGCACGCACACACACACACACAACACACAAGCAAAGTTATTGCTTACTTGCAAGGCTTCAAGGTGAGAGCAGAGTCACGAAACCTTCCCTTCAAAGTGTCTGCACACAGCAGGATGTTCTCTCATAGCTGATGTACATTATTCTGCTTGACACCTGCAGACAAACTCTACCGTTTCTGCCAAGGAACCACCTGTCCTATCTAAAGTAAGCAATTTTGGCCAGACAATAGGTGGGCGTTATTAAATTGCCGGCGATACGTGTATGGGCAGAGTATGGGATACCACTCACGCAACGCATGGTTTCCTGATAAGCTGTCCATGTCCACAAGGTAGTTCTGACTACGGGTCGGACAACTGTTAAAAGTTAAGTGTGTTCCGGTTTAAAATATAGAAGCTAACGCCCGCTGTTCATATTGAAAAGCAGCCAAGAGTTACTTGTCTCATGATTGGAAAGGATCATTTGAAAAGCATACATGACACCTTAAAGTAGCCAAATGCATTAATGAAGTTACAAAACATCATAGTGTTCAACGCCACGTTAGCATTTCGACGAGCAGCTGGTATGAGGAGAGAGGATTCCCCCATTGAGATATAGAAACGACGGAGGTGTGTTGGTTAGGGTACGGCTTCCCCAGTATCATCGCCGTACAAGTGTTCCGGGACGGCTGCGATTGCCCCCATATCAGAATGAAGGGTGTGTGTCCACAAGAGAAGAGGAAGAAATGACGAAGAATTTCTCAGGAGAGGGTGCTCCCATGACACGAATACGGGGGCGCCTAGTGCATTTCGGCAGGACAGCTTGCTCAGATCAGCGAGTGCTCTGTTTCTCTGTTCGAAAAGAACGGAGTCCGACTTGCAAGAAGTCTTTCTGGCGAGTACAACCGCCGTGGAAAAATCGTTACGAATCACGCTTAGCTGTGCCGCGCTTTTCGATCTGGGTTTACCAAGATTATTCTGTAGGCAGTCGATACGGGGACTGTCGTCAATTTGCTGCGTTATCGCGCTACACTCGTTGGCGCTTTCGATGATCGATTCGAGACTGGAGCCGGACAGCGGCGATGAGGCCGTGCTGGAAGGTCGCCCAGCAACAGCAGCAGGCGCCCTGGGAGACTGGACACGATGCTTGTTGCTCTGGTACAGCTGGCCCACGGAACTCGTCAAGTCTTCGACGCGATGGTTCATGTCCATGTGATCGCTCTTGAGGCGGGTCAGCTGCCCTTTGATTCGTGCTATCTTGGCGTCCAACTCGTCGCATCCAGCGGCGTCCCTGCTGGAACTTGACTTGGCCTTCACGGATTGGTGGAGATTGTGTCTCCTCAAGGAGCTGCCCTTCTGCGCCTCTTGGACCACGACCAAGGATTGGAATAGAGGCCCCAGTTCTTCGTAACTCGAAAACCTCCTCGCCGTGGACGGCAGGGACTGGCTGTAGATGTTGCTGGACGAGTCTCTTCGCTTGAGCTCCGTACTCTTGGCCTTGCTTCGTAATCCTGAAAAGCTAGGTATTGGCAGTAGTGAAAACATGCTCATTCTAGTTCTTCTATAACCGTCAACTCCTATCGCTGGTGATATAATACACAAACTGCTCCTGTCCTTGAACGATGCGCCCTTTAAATACGTATATTACGGCGGCTGTTACGTAATCGATTTAGTTATCCCACGCTGAGAAAAGATAATCATTAAACTGAAGTCCGTTACGCACAAAAGGAATTTGAGAAGGCTATCCCCAGTAACGTGGGTGTCCGAGTCACGACCCTTATACAGACTCAGGTATCTGCCTACAAACATGCGCTTTCTAATAATAGACTGTTCGAGCAGTACATTCACGAACCCATTAAATTGACAATGGATAACTAGTATTAATAAAACGGTGTGAAGCAGTACAAGATACACATTACATCATCTGTTTCACACGAAGTCATAAAGATACTGCACAATATCAAATCCAACAGATCTGTGGATTAAGAGACCTCCATAATGATATCATCAATATCAATAGCCATAATTAATAACCATCTTTAATAAAATAATTGGAAACAGCAAGGCTTACCTTGACACAGCACGAATGAAGTCCAGGTTTACGAGGCACTGTGACCGAGCAAGGTATATAGGTGGTAGGGGGAGGAGAAGTGGGAGGGGAGAGGTGAGGGTGAACAGTGCAGCAAATGAGCGATGGGTACCCAAGAAGGCTGATGGATGGCAAACATAGTTGGCCAGAGGATGGTGATTAGAGATAGTTTGCTTTAGGTGTTACTGCCCTGTTTAAACTGGCAGTATGTGCAACAATAGAGCAGCTGCCTCTAGCAAATGACATTGATAGTTGCATTTGGAAGCAGTGGATGAAGTGAAGTAGTAAAGCAGTGTACCTACATGTCTTGCCCACACCACTCTGTTTTTTTTTTAAAACAAATGCAGCATACGATAGGTGTGTTGCGTGTGTGTGTAAAGTAGTATGGCATATTCCGTGACAGTATTCTGTGAAATGCAGTCATGTTTGCAGTGCTGGTTTCATTAAAATTATATTCCAGCTGCTTGTTGAGCCCTGACATTAAGTTCCGCACATAGCGTTCTTAGAACGAAGGAACAGTGTGTTTGTCATTCCCGAGAAACTTACAGCCCACACATCATGCACACAAGTACATGCACACACACACATGCATACACACATGCATACAAGCAGCACAACTTAATACATGGACACACCTTATATCGCGGATTGTCCAGATCACAGCCATTCCCCACCTGTGCCACCAGCTGCATGGTTACAAGTGACGATATCTGAGGTGAGGGTGGCGAGGGAATGGAGGGAGGGGTCAGGTGGATAAGGGTGAAGGGGTGGGCAGGAAGGAGAGCAGTGATTAGTTAGTGACATACATCATTAATGACAGGAAAGTTGCTCATTACAAAACAATTATAATTTGTGAATTCAGGTGGGAGACAGGGAGGAGGGGTGAGATTGGGGCAGGAAGGTGAGTGGATTATTGCCACTGAACATTTCAGACAGAAAGTAAACCAACTGAGTCCAACATGAATGTGTGGAAGACATTCGGCAGATATGGTAATCGTACCACGAATCCTGTATGGTGTGTAGTCTCCAAGTTGGCAATCTCACCCCTGAAGGTAGCTAAGGTACTGTCCAGATGAGGGGCCAGATAGGGCAGACTGCCAAGGCACACATAATAGCTACCTCTCTCCACAAACAAGACACACCTCACTCCATTACTAACAGATACACACCCTGGCCTTAGATACATAGATTCCCAAAGCTGTGCACAATGGAATCAAAGGCTCAATGAAATGGTGATTCACGTTCCTCAATGCAACTCTCAGGTTATGCATACACACACACACACACACACACACACACACTCTCATATGCATGTACCATTATAAAGACCACTACCCCACATAGTGACATGGTACCATTATAAAGACCACTACCCCACATAGTGACATGGTACCCAGTCCCAAATATATTTTGACTGCATAAGGACACTCAGTAGCCACATTAGCATGCAAGCATGGTCCGATCAAGATTGCATCAACAATACAGCGAAACAGTGACAATGGAGGTCCCTTTATGGTCACCTGGGGTGTGTGTGTGTGTGTGTGTGTGTGTGTGTGTGTGCAAGTTAGTATGTACATATGTGTTCATGTGTATATGTTGCATGGATGGGCAGTAGTGATTGATAAGGTCACCATGGTGTGCATGTAAATTTGCACGTGCACACAGGTACACATACACACACACATACACATACAACACACACACACACACATACACACACACATACATACACATACATACATACATACATACATACATACATACATACTAACTTCAGTTATATAGCAATGTATTGAGATTATAGAAATCAGCTCCAAGATTACTGATCCTGGATACTAAAGCTCTGGCGCCAGAAATCAATAGGATAGCTGTACTACTCGACCACATATTAACAGGGTTATCCCCACCCCTTAGTAACAGGGTTATCCCCACCCCTTAGTAACAGGGTACCCCACCCCTTAGTAACAGGGTACCCCACCCCATAGTCTGACCATTCATGTGTGTGTATGTGTGTGTGTGTACGTGTGCGCATGTGTGCGTGAACATGCACAGTACTCTATCTATAATAGCCAAAGGAAAAAATCTAGCTGCCTAATTTATAATAGTGCACAAAATGCTGACGTGTGATTGGACAAAACCTTTACACAAAAATGTCTACACAAAGTAATATTCAGTCTACCGTGTTCCCCCATGATCGAATGGTAAAGACCCTTGTACCACTAGTTAGATGACACACACACACACACACACACACACACACACACACACACACACACACACACACACACACACACACACCTCACCTGTGAGTAAACATCAGTGCTGGGTGCTTCACAGTCCTCCATGATGCTGTAGAAGACAGCCATCATCCTATCCAGAGGGAAAGGCTTTGGCCCTTGCAGTTGACAGCTCGGCTACACAACAAAGATCACACAATGGCCAACACACTATGATCTGAATGCATACACCACAATTATTGCAACAAGAACAACACATAACACTCATGAGTAACAAACAATACACAACACAACGTACACATACGCTCATCCCCCCCCCCCCCACACACACACACACATACATATGCAGTTGAACATGAACCAGTAGTCACAGCTTCCCACTGCAGACAATTCTGGACAGTCCTGATTTATGCTCACTCTACTTAGCACGCCCCCATCTGTATCACACAATAACCCTCATCTGTATCACACAATAACCCTCATCTGTATCACACAATAACCCTCATCTGTATCACACAATAACCCTCATCTGTATCACACAATAACCCTCATCTGTATTGCAGCCACCTCCACAATAACCCTCATCTGTATCACGGCCACCTCCACAATAACCCTCATCTGTATCACGGCCATCTCCACAATAACCCTCATCTGTATCACGGCCACCTCCACAATAACCCTCATCTGTATCGCGGCCACCTCCACAATAACCTCATCTGTATCACGGCCACCTCCACAATAACCTCATCTGTATCACGGCCGCCTCCACAATAACCCTCATCTGTATCGTGGCCACCTCCACAATAACCTCATCTGTATCGTGGCCACCTCCACAATAACCCTCATCTGTATCGTGGCCACCTCCACAATAACCTCATCTGTATCGTGGCCACCTCCACAATAACCCTCATCTGTATCGTGGCCACCTCCACAATAACCCCCATCTGTATCACGGCCATCTCCACAATAACCCTCATCTGTATCACGGCCACCTCCACAATAACCCTCATCTGTATCGCGGCCACCTCCACAATAACCCTCATCTGTATCGTGGCCACCTCCACAATAACCCTCATCTGTATCGTGGCCACCTCCACAATAACCCTCATCTGTATCGTGGCCACCTCCACAATAACCTCATCTGTATCACGGCCACCTCCACAATAACCCTCATCTATCGTGGCCACCTCCACAATAACCCTCATCTGTATCGTGGCCACCTCCACAATAACCTCATCTGTATCGTGGCCACCTCCACAATAACCCTCATCTGTATCACGGCCACCTCCACAATAACCCTCATCTGTATCGTGGCCACCTCCACAATAACCCTCATCTGTATCGTGGCCACCTCCACAATAACCCTCATCTGTATCGTGGCCACCTCCACAATAACCCTCATCTGTATCGTGGCCACCTCCACAATAACCCTCATCTGTATCGTGGCCACCTCCACAATAACCCTCATCTGTATCGTGGCCACCTCCACAATATGGCCCAACAATCTGACCATTGGGTGTCTAGAGTCAGACTGACAAGCAATGGGCACGCACACAGATGAAGAGCATAGCCATGTGGACCTGCATACCACTGACCAAATGCTGAATGGGAAATGGTCATCGTACAATCAATGAACTGATCGCCAGCCAATGGGCTTAAACCGACAGAAACCGTAGAAATTTAACAGTTCACCCCTTCAAAGCTAGCGCTGACAAATTCTATTATCCCTCAGGCAAATTTTAACGGTTCAGAAAATGTGAAGTCAGTGGTCCATACAAATGTATGTGCGATGTGACCTAATTAGCCACCTAACTAGATCAGGTCGACTGAGGGGGACGATGGAACACTGGGGCTTTGGGGTCAAAGTGCCCTGCAAAAAACAAACAATCCTGAAACAACAAATTTCTTCCCACAGAGTTGCACCCTCCTTCCCCCTCATGCCCTCTGTAACCAATCGAGGGAACGCTAGGAATTAAGGAATAAGGACGGGTTTAATCAGATCAGACCTGCTGGCAACTTGGCTCTACTGCACCCCCATATGGGATAGGGGGGGGTATGAGTCCAAGGGGCACTGCATTGAATACTAAATAATTACTGACCAGTGCAGTGTGCACTAAGAAAAGGAGACCCTTCTACAAAGGGCAGAGTGACTTACTTTGTCTTTTGGTACTTTCCTTTTCGATTTCTTTGAATCTCCTTTGCGCTGCATGGAAAGGAAGACAGTGATAGCAGACCCTCCCCCTCTATCCCCTCCAATAGCAGACCCTCCCCCTCTATCCCCTTCAATCACACACTACACGAATGAATCACTCTCACAGGGTACACACCCTACCAAACTTTAAGCCAAGGCCAGGAGTGTGTGTGTGAGTGTGTGTGTGAGTGTGTGTGAGTATGTGAGTGTGTGTGAGTATGTGAGTGTGTGGGGGTGAGGCAAGTGCACGCTATGTGCAGCACAATGGGATGATGAGGTTTGATTGAAAGGGGTACGAAGACTCCTCCCTATCAGTGCTGGCTAAACTTCCACATTACCTAAGCTTTGGTGCAGATCAGAAGACCAATGTTTGCAATACATGTGGTGACTTGGTATGACCTCTGACCCACACTAAAAACATGCTATGTCCCTTTTCTAATCAGAGGGCATCGCCATGGTTATCAAAAACATATAACACAGACTCAGCCATTTTGATGCTTTCCTCACAATACAAAAGGATATGATACAAAACGAAAAAAAGCTGGGTAATCCCCTGATCGCCCACAATGCACCCACAAGAGGGCCCTGGCCTCATTCCCCCATCACACTACGAGAGGTTAACAGCAGTTCTTTCCTGCCTCATTCCTCCATCTCTTACTAACAAATCTGTCTCATCCCTCCACCCCCCTCCTTCACCCCTAGAAAGGTCATCTGCTGGGTTTAACCCTCTCCTCAGAACACCACTCCTTCAATCACCACCTCCCATCCTCCTCCCCATCCCTCAAGTTCTCTTCTGCTGACCAGGCGGTCCAGGCCACAGTGTGGTCTGGTCATGTGTGCTATCTGCCA
>JABACO010000016.1:7697607-7740489 GCA_013339895.1 Ephydatia muelleri | reverse complement strand
GGAGGGAGGAGAGGTAGGGAGAGGAAGAGAGAGAGAGGAGGAAGGGAGGAGAGGGAGGGAGAGAGGAGGCAGGGAGAGGGAGGAGGGGAGGGAGGGAGGGAGAGAGAGACGGAGGGAGGGAGAGAGAGAATGAGGGAGAGGGAGGAAGAGAGAAGAGAGAAGAGAGAGAGGAAGGGATGGAGGGAGACCTCAGGAACATGTCAGACAAAGACAGTACCCACCAGGTTGGCTAGGAGATGAACGTGCTGTATGCAAGTCTCATTTGTACCCCATCTACACATGAAAGAGCAGGCCACACATATATGTTCACACATGCAAACACACATACACGTGAACGTACCTTGCTAAAAAGCACCAGACATCACTGGCGAGCAGACTGCAATAAGGATCCTCTCCTAACAAATTCTTCAAAAGCACTACCTCCTGAACACACACACACACACACACACACACACACACACACACACACACACACACACACACACACACACACACACACACACACACACACACACACACACACACACACACACACACACACAACACACACACACACACACACACACACACACACACACACACACACACACACACACACACACACACACACACAACGTAAACACATGAATGACATCAAATGAGGAAATGGAACCAGATGGAATCAAATGGGTATTCCTTCTTGTGTGTGTGTATGTGCACATGTGCATGTGTGTGTGTACATAAGTGTGTGTATGTATTAGGGGTGGGTGGGTGGACGGTGTATGGGGGCAGTATGGGGGCAGTATGGTGGCAAAATGGCATGAGTTTGCAATGAAGGAGGGCTGTACCAATTGGTTGTAGTGCCTTGCTGAAAGTGATGTAACCAGTGTACAGAGGTGTGTGCAGATGTGGTCATACAAGGTCACTGGGCTAGGAGGTGAGAAAAGAACGTTCACAAGAGATGGAATAACAGTGCTTGTCCCCAGACCTCTGTGCTTGTCCATTGCACATCACACCAGGCAGAAGGATGGGCACACGAAGATCAACATAACCTGTAATAACCACACACACACACACACACACACACACACACACACACACACACACACACACACACACAAACACACACACACACACACACACACACACACACACACACACACACACACACACACACACATACATAATCAAACTCAGGTGATTCCTGTGTGTCCTTACACTCCCTCATGCAGCTGAAGAAAGCATCTAACATTGGACAGCTGGTTGACCGCCCCTGAAGTGGCACATAGGTAACTAACAGATAGACATCATCCAGCAATGGTCCACACCTCCTGACTGCTGTCAGCTTCCATCAGCTGGTCCTTCATCCCATCTTAAAAGGCAGGAAAATGAGATAACTTAAAGGAAACCAAATGCACCTGTATGTACATTGATACGGCCATCATTTCTTGCACCTAGACATACATGCACAAAATTTTGAGGGCTAAATATTTAGTGAACGTCTGCTTTGTTAATTTTCCAGTGCATCATCTACAATTCTCACATTATATGTAGGGTTGGTTTGATGAAAATTGTAAAAGCTACGGTCCTTGAAATTTTGTGTGCATATGGTACATTCTGCCCCATCTACTTCCCTCTGTATTACCAACCTGACAGCTTTGAGAAGAACTTGGCTAAAGAGCTAAGGCATAGAGCCCAGCCAAAGTGTTGACTCTTCTGCACATCTTGAGGAAGGAAAAGAGATCCTTTCCGGTAGCATATTGGAAGGGTGATTCTAATTACAGCTCACCTGTGCCTCTCACAAGCCTTAGCAGGAATGGTGGTGACTGGAGGAGGGTTGAGATGAGTGGCTCCCTCAGAATCAACACATTTGTGTCCACATCTTGTGCAATGGCCGGTGCAACTTCCTTAGCAAGGCTGCTAGGAGGGCAAACACTGGAAGGAAGGAGGGCAAGTAGAGGGTAGAGGATGGGGAGCAATAATTGGGAGACAAAAAAATGTGACTAGGTCACTAACCTGTGTACAGTCACAAGCAGATGCACAATGTCTGCACAAAACTCATAGCTGAGATCTTCAAACTCCTAGAAAGAGGTGCCCCATTTTCCACAAACCATTATAGTTAGTTGGCTTTCTCACCCGAACTAGTTTAACCAATAGAGTGGCCAAGAAACGGCAAACTTTTAGTAGTTTTGAGTACGAGCTACATGGTGTCTGTGAAATGGTAAGGATTAGTGCTAGTGTGTGTGTATGTGTGTGTATATGTGTGTGTGTTGTGTGCGTGTGTTGTGTGCGCCATGTGTGCGTGTATTAAACTCCATGTGTGAATGCGACATGCATCCCATATAGTTAATTAATGCACACCTCTTGACCAATTGGTGCACACTGGATGCACTCTCGCGCCTTAGCCTCCACGGCAGCACAGAGATTGGCCACAAGTGGCTGGACCATCCAGTTTGAGTCCAGCAGAGGTTTTGCTCCGCACACGAGCTTTCCGAGTCCCTTCCAGGTCAGGAACATGAGGGAGGCGTCAAAGCACATGACAACCTTGCACACCAGTTGAAGTCTGGCAATAACTGAAGGAGAAAAAAGTGAGCTGACGCCATGACCACAGGGTGTCGGGAGATGGGGCGAAATGTGTGCGTGCATACGTTGTGGTCACAGGCTGGTAGTGATGACGGATATTGTGATGGTGGCATCTACATGGCACCATACGTACAAAAACCAGTTCAATTATCCAGACACTACTGCTGTTGGCAAACATTTTGCCTTGCCTGCTTCTTGCCTTCCCCAGCTATTATTAGGAAACCTTCAGTAGATGATAATCAGTACTAGGACATCTAGTTATTGATCTAGTTATTGAAGTTGCTAATAGTTAATAATGTATTAGCATGATCTGAATGATGAGGTTGTATTTTCTATCAAAATTGGACACTGCATTAAACATCACTTTTGTTTGTGACATTCGCTCACGAGACAGCACATATAAAATAGTGAAACATTGAACTTGATTTCATTTTATTTTGCACACGGCACTGTCTAGTACAACTCACTTGCTTTAATGCTCTCAACCAAAATGTCAGAACATGAACCAAAGCTGACAAGATCAAGGTGCTCCATGGATAGCTACACGACAGAGAGGAGGAGGGTGTGGAACAGTGACACTACCCTACACACACAAGCATGCCTGTTCATGAAAATTACCTTGAGGAGGGAACATGTGGAGGTGAACAGCTGGCTTAGGCCTTTTGCTGTGTGAGAGAACTGCTGCTCCACCCACTGCATCAGCATAGATGGAAGCACTCCACAACACAGCTGCCAGGGACTAACCTGACAGAGGGAGAAGCACGCCTCACCCACAGCGAGGCTCGTCTCTATCACCATCAGCATACTGGGCAGAAGCTCTTCAGATTGAACTTTCGTTCTGAGCAGCTGGGAGCACTGCGATAAAGACTGAATGCAGGCTTGCAAGAACTTAGATATGAGTAGCGAGGAGGGAGGGAGGGGAGGAGGAAAATCAGTTTGCGATATTGTCTGAAGCTTATCTACCTTAGCGACAAGCTCTGCATCCGTGGCATTGCCAGAAGCGCTCGTATTTTGAATAATATGCCTGTACCTGGCTGTAGCCGACGTACATATCTCTATGACCTGCAGCAAGCCGTGCACATATAATTGTTCACAACGAAGAAACAGCAGAAAACCTTACGTGAGGCTGTATCTCTCTGACCATTGTGAGGGTCTCGGACGCGGGCGTATTGGGTATCACAACTACGCACAGACAATGGATAGCAGCTGAACACAAAGCACGAGTTACTTCACGAACGAAGAAGATAGAGATTAGGAGTCTAACCCTGTCTTATTTCCAAAGCATCACATTCCCGTAGATATTTCTTGATGTCTCGTTAAAGCTTACAACATTACCCAGAGGGTTCGAAACATGCACGAAACACTCGTTGGATACCAGTACACATTCGAAAGCTCGTTTCCCATTGCCGAACACAACAGCAACATCGACTGCATTTATGTTCGCAATTACACTGTCGTGCTCTGAGAGGCTAGCCCTACTGGCCATGACAAATTGTTTCCCACGGCACAGCAGCTGGTCCCTCTTTCATTCGACCAATCGCTAACCAATAAAACGTATCTCACGTGAGGTACGATAGCGCGGGATTTTCCGATTTGTGCGCTGTAACGCGAGAACGAGCCTCTTGTGAAAGGGAAGCGCGCGTTTTCGGACAGGTTTGTGCTTCTATTTCTAGCAGTGCTCGCAGCCAATATCACGCAGATATCGACAACAGAATGGAAGTGATTGCCGAAGATAATTCTTTGGTAAGCACAGAGAGCCGAACACCTGGTCAGTCGGCAAGAAAAAGTCGCAGAAGTTCTGGGCGTGAGCAGAAGTCCCCTGCTACTCCTGCCACCCATGGCATGAAACAAACGGACCTCGCAGAGTTGTTCTCTTCGAAGTTCGTACGATAAAAAGAAATAAAATGTTCTAAGCATCTGCACGCACTCTCTCTTGCATGTTCTTAAAGATCTCAAAAGAGAAAAATCGAAAACGGTAATGGAAGCAGTAACGGAGACCTGAATGGCGTGAAGAGTGAGGGTGATGTTGGAGTGGTTGAGGTGGTACGTCTTGTTCCTTCTTGGAGGTTTCATCCTTGATTGTGTTCCTCTGTGTACCCAGCTTGCAACTAAGAAGGTCAAACCAGAGGAGGATGATGAGTGCCTCATGATCACCAGTGAAGACCACCCTGCACCTCAAGTCAAAGAGGAAAAAGAAGGGAATAAATCTATCAGTGGAGTGGAGCTCATTGAGGTATGTATGGCAATATCTTTTTAATTGAGCTTATTAATAGTTCTCCCACGTATGCACATACCAACTAGCCATTGAAACGTTGTCCCCAGTGCAAGCAATATCTCGATGACCAGTCACTGCAGGCATTCATTGGGGACCCGGAGAATGCTGTATGTTTTTGTGGGGCCACATCTGATAGCCCGTTACACCCCTCCCCTTTGGGTAACACCCTACTTTCTGGTTTACACCCTCTCCCTCTGGGTTACACCCTACTTTCTGGTTTACACCCTCTCCCTCTGGGTTACACCCTACTTCCTGGGTTACACCCTACTTCCTGGGTTACACCCTACTTCCTGGGTTACACCCTCTCCCTTTGAGTTACACCCTCCTTTCTGAGTTACACCCTCTCCCTTTGAGTTACACCCTCCTCTCTGGGTTACACCCTCTCACACTCTTCCACCTATCCATTGCCAGGTGGAGGAATTCATAGCACTCGCAGACCCGAAGCTTTCCGTCCTATCGGGAGGTGATATGGAAACTGATGCAGACTATGTTCCACAGCACAAGATAACAGATTTTACGTAGGTCCTGTTCTCACATCACTACCTTGTCCATATGTCCCATCTCCATAGCTTGATTTTTCATGCAGTTTGTCCCCCTCCTCCCCCCATCCCCACCCCCCTACCTAGTGTAGTTGTGCAACTAATTTGGGCTGGGTCCGTATCATGTTCCCTAGAGAGTTGAGTAGTACTGGGGCTTTTTTACCTGTCTCCTTGATTTATCATGCTGTAATAGGCAGCTGCATTCTCTTCCATCACTTTATCGCACACCCTATGTTTCTTGTCACCTACACTTTTCTCCCTTCTCCCCTCACCTCTCTGCCTCCTCTCTTTACCTCTCTGCCTCCCCTCTCTACCCCTCTGCCTCCCCTCCCTCTCTCTGCCTTCCCTCTCTACCTCTCTGCCTCCTCTCTCTACCTCTCTGCCTCCCCTCTCTACCTCTCTGCCTCCCCTCTCTACCTCTCTGCCTCCCCTCTCTACCTCTCTGCCTCCCCTCTCTACCTCTCTGCCTCCCCTCTCTACCTCTCTGCCTCCCCTCTCTACCTCTCTGCCTCCCCTCTCTACCTCTCTGCCTCCCCTCTCTACCTCTCTGCCTCCCCTCTCTCTGCCTCTCTCCTGATCTCTCCATTTTAATCAATCATACGTGACCCTAGTATGATTCCACCTGCCCCTTAATACAACAGCTACCTAACCTGGCCAATCTCAATGTTATTTATTGTTTTCAGTGGACACAGGTAAAACAGGAAATGCTTTGGTGTTAAAAAATGTCTACCCATATGACACAATGAAATTAATTTTACATGAATTTACTAAATGAGTTAATACTTCCACATGGGATATATCTATTGCTGATGACCGCCTCTCCATTGTATGAACTGTCAGCATCTACGACAAAACATGCACCTCTGTCCCTTTGATACTGGACTTGTGGAAAAGAACATCGAACTGTTCTTCAGTGGCACAGTGAAGCCAATCTATGACGAGAATCCTGACCCCTCAGGTAAACGTCATAGGGTGATCATGTGACTCGTCAGATGAGCTGACCCACTTCAAAAGATGGCATTGTAACCAAGCAACTGGGACCAATCAACTCGTGGTGGATTGCTGGCTTTGATGGAGGAGAGCGTGCCCTGATTGCTTTACAACAGGTTAGGGTATGCATTCACTCTGATTGGCTTTACAACAGGTTAGGGTATGCATTCACCACAACTGGCTTCAGGTTACGGTATTAGGTTAGCTACAAGGTTTACATCCACTAATGTGACTTTCCAACAGGGTAATGCTTCACTGAGCTTACAGAAGGATATGTGCACTTTATATGCTGCATATTCGATAGATTATGCTCCACCCCCTGCCTATCCACAGCATACGCGGACTACATTCTGATGGAACCTTCAACTGCCTACGAGTCCATCATGGTCACCGTGCACGAGAAGATATATCTGAGCAAGGTACCACCTCTCCTTCCTCCCCTCCAATCCGCCTCCCTCTTCCCTCCCCCTCATCTCTTTCCTCCCCTCCTTCCTTCCAATCAGCCTCCTCTTACCTTCTCTCTGCTCTTTCTCCCCACCCACCTCACCCCACCCACCTCATCCCACCCCCCTTATGTGCATGCATGCCTCTGACTGTGGTCCACTCACAAATAGATTGTGATTGAGTTTCTTGAGGTGAATGGAGATGCCACTTATGAAGATCTCATCAATAAGATCCAGGTTGGCTTGACAACGGGCCTCTCATGTGCGTTGACTATGCATGTGTAGACCACAGTACCACCCCAGTCCATCGGCTGCACCAGCTTCACAGAGGACGCTCTCTTACGCCATGCCCAGTTTGTTGTTGAGCAGGTAGTGTGCTCCCCAGTATTGAAGAAGTGATGTCTAATCCCTGTTCTCTTTCTTTGCCTTTCTTTCACCCTGCCCTTTGCTCCCCCCCCCCCCCCCCCCCCCCCCCGCTCCCCTCTTGCCCACCCTTTTCCTCCTGTCCTCCTGCCCCCTCTTGCTCCTCCCCTATTCCCTTTTCCCTCTTGTTCCTCGTCCTTGTAGGTGGAGAGTTATGATCGCTTTGGTGATGCAGATGAAGATCTTCTCCTGGTGACCTCTTGCATGAGGTCGCTGATCAAGCTGGCAGGGGTCACCCTTGGGAAGAGGTACGCACCCTGATAGACTGGTATCGGTAACATTCCTGTTGTTAGGAGAGCCACACGTCGGGCAGAGAAGGAGGCTCGAGAGAAGAAGAAGAGAGCCAAGGACACCATGGTAAGGGATGGGGAGGAGGGAGATGGCATGGTGTGTACTTGGTTCTCTGTGCAGGCCACCACCACTCCTCTTGTACGGAACATATTTGAACTTTTCTTCAAGAACCAGATCGATGGCAAACCAACAACGTCAGCGCCAAAGAGAAAGCGCTGTGGAGTGTGTGAGGTGTGTGTGCTGTGTGGTGTGTGTGAGGCATGAACTTTGTGGTGTGTGTGTGTGAGCTATGTGGAGTATGTGGGGTGATGAAGTGTATGGAGTGTGCTGTATGGATGTAACACACGCTAAGTAGCCATGAATCTGTTGCCCAGGTCTGTCAGCAGACTGACTGTGGTCAGTGCACTGCCTGTAAAGACATGATCAAATTTGGAGGCACTGGGAGATCAAAGCAGTGCTGTGTGCACAGAAGGTTAGCGACCTCCACCCCTTCACTTCTCACCTCCTCCCTCTAACCTCCTCTTCCCTATACCACCAGGTGTCCCAACATGGCTGTGCAGGCAGCTGAAGAATGTGACGATGAGGAATACAATGATGCAGAGCTGCTGGTACAGTGAGGAGGAGCTTGGGGGAAGGGAGAGTACCCTTTTTACCCAATGCAGAAAAACTTGAAAGAGACTTCAAAGAAAGCCAAATCTGAGAAGAAAGTCAAGGTGTGTGATGTGGCAGGCCAGGTGTTGTGTCATGCTCAGTGTTGTGTCATGCAGAACACAGAGGTGTGGGTAGGAGAGCCAGATCGTACAGAGGGGAAGAGGTTGTATTATTCTGCTGCAGTCGTCGATGGTAATGAAGTAAGTGACAGGAGCTTCTTGCAAGTCCTCCCCCTGTCCTTCCTCATCCCTCCTCCCCTGTCCTTTCTCGTTCCCTCCTCCCTGTCCTTCCGTCCCTCCTCCCCTGTCCTTTCTCGTTCCCCCTCCCTGTCCCATCATTCCTCCTCTCTCATTTCCTCCTCCCCTGTCCCCTCATTTCCTCCTCCCCTGTCCCCTCATTTCCTCCTCCTCGCCCCTGTCCCCTCATTTCCTCCTCCCCTGTCCCCTCATTTCCTCCTCCCCTGTCCCCTCATTTCCTCCTCCCCTGTCCCCTCATTTCCTCCTCCCCTGTCCCCTCATTTCCTCCTCCCCTGTCCCCTCATTTCCTCCTCCCCTGTCCCCTCATTTCCTCCTCCCCTGTCCCCTCATTTCCTCCTCCCCTGTCCTCCAAGATTCATGTCCACGATGTCGTCTCGGTGTGTCCTGAGGAGGCTGGAGTGTCTCTGTACATAGCCAAGGTGTGCTACATGTGGGAGGATACAGCAACAGGAAAGAAGCTGTTCCATGGACACTGGTTCAGGTACTGCACGTGCCCTATTGTGCATTGTGTTCCAATGCTTTACGTCCCTGTCATGCACTGTACCTCAGTCGTGGGTCAGACACTGTCTTAGGAGAGACTGGGGATCCTTGTGAACTCTTTATGGTTGATGAGTGTGATGAAAACCCCCTTGGGTCCATCAAGGAGAAAGTGAATGTAAGCATTCTTATTGTGGCAACTTGTGATATCATCACAAGTTGCTGCATTGCCAGTTGGAGTATCGTCCTCCACCTGACAACTGGGCAAAGCTCGGTGGAGTGGAAGAACCAGATGATCGCCATGACGAAGATGGAAGGAACTTCTTCTATCAAAAATGGTGTGTGTGCATGTTATGTGTATGTCTGCTGTGCATGTGTGTGTGCATGTGACTTTATGTGTGATTAAATACATGTGTTGATGTTCATACACATGTGCAACTGATCTAATATAGTCAATCGTTATATTGGTATGTGAGTCTTAAATAGTTCTCTATTTAATGCCAAGGTATGACAAAGATACTGCGCGCTTTGAGGACCCGCCCCCTTATGTCCTGCCAGAGGACCAAAGGGACTGCCCCTACTCCCTATACTGCCTTAGCTGTGCTAGAACAGCAGCAAAAAACATTGTAAGTAGTCCCCTCCCTTTTCCTCTCCCTACCATCACTTTATCCTCCTCTCCTTACCCAAGGCCCAGGTGCCTACTCCTATTCCTTCAGGCAAGGAAGAGTCTAAGGTGGAGTATAAGTAAGTCCCCCCTCCCCCTCCCCCTCTCCCAGGGTGCATCATGACTGGATCCTCTCTTATACCAGCTCCTTCAGCTTCAAGAATGATACTTACCACATTGGAGATGGTGTGTACCTTCCTCCTGGCACCTATTCGTTCCCTGTCAAGGGAAAGCCGGCCCCTTCCAAGAAGCAGAAGGAAATGCAGGTTAGGCAACTGTGATGATGGCACTCTTCCTTGTGACTTCTGTGCTTGGTGTTCCAATAGATCGATGAAGCTACGTATCCAGAGTACTATAGGAAGATGTCAGAATATGTCAAAGGAAGCAATCTTGATTTGCCACAACCTTTCCAGATAGGTTAGAATGTTGTTTGTATACAGTAGGGATGTAGGAAGCAATGTGCGCACAGGGAGTCTTATCTGTGGCAAGCACGTGTGGGGGCATAAATGTGTGCATGTTTGTGTACATATGTGAGTACACACGCGTGTGTGTGTGTGTGTGTGTGTGTGTGTGTGTGTGTGTGTGTGTGTGTGTGTGTGTACAGATGGGTTAACTTGTGTGGTAGGTGGGTTTACATGCAAGTTTTCATCCCCATATCCCATCATGCTTCTAGGCCGCATCAAAGAGATTATTGCAAAGCGCTCTTCTGGAAAGCCGGATAAACCAGAATTGATGTTAAAAGTCAATATGTTTTACAGGTAAGGGAAGAGGTTGGCACAGAGGACAGACACTTTAATAAATTTTAATAAAGGTCGGACGACACACACAAAGGTCCAACAGCATCCACCGAATCTGATCTGAATCTTCTCTACTGGAGTGATGAAGGTGGGTTTGCGACAGCAACTATTGTGGGTACATTTTTTTAAAGCCTCTCACCCCAATCCCCACAGAAGTGACAGTTGAAGCAGGCCTGATATGTGGTCGTTGTACAGTGTTGTACGGAGAGAACATTGTTGGTGACCTCGACGAACATTTCCTAAGTGCAACCGACAGATTTTATTTCATGGAGGTAAGCTTCTGAACAGCAGGATAAAAAGTTGCCTTACCTTTGTGTCCCTCTCTCTCCTCCTTCCATGCCTAGGCATACAACAGCACGACAAAGGAATTTGAGGAGCCTCCATCACATGCAACAAGGTGTGGCCAGAAAGGAAAGGTGCGTCTGTCTACATGTGTGGCTTGTGTGAACTGTGGGTGTGGCTTTAGGGGAAAGGCAAAGGGAAGGGAAAGTTCTCCAAGGAGACCGTGTGTCAGGATGAAGAGAACAAAATAGCAGAGAAGGGCTTTAAGCCACTGAGGTGCCTGGATGTTTTTGCAGGGTGTGGAGGTAAGAGGGGACTTCCTCTTGCACTGCATGAGGGCTTGACAAACACTGTCCCATGGATTAGGCCTCACGGAAGGCTTTCACCAGTCTGGTGTGGCAGAGGCGGTGTGGGCCATTGAAAAGGACGAGGCAGCTGCCCAGGCCTTTAGACTCAACTATCCAAAGGCCACGGTGTTTACTGATGACTGCAACATCCTCCTCAAACTTGTCATGGAGGGGACCAAGACCAACGATAGAGGACAGCCTCTGCCCATGAGGGGGGATGTTGAATTGCTCTGCGGGGGGCCCCCCTGTCAAGGGTTCAGTGGAATGAACAGGTTTAATTCCAGGGAGTACTCCCAGTTCAAGGTGTGTGTGTGTGTGTGTGTGTGTGTGTGTGTGTGTGTGTGTGTGTGTGTATGTGGGGAGTTGTGCATTTATGCATGTTAGTATAATTAAATTAGTCAAATAAATGCTAAAGATTTAGCTTGCACGCATTGATATCGCTGCCCAGCTTTTCCTTTACATGCATTGGGGTCTTATATTTCTTGCTGAGGTGTGTGATGTGGTGAAATGTTTTTGTTTTCTATTACAGAATTCCCTGGTTGTCTCGTATCTTAGCTACTGTGACTACTATCGCCCACGATTCTTTGTCCTCGAGAACGTCAGAAACTTTGTGTCATTCAAGCGAAGCATGGTTCTTAAGCTAACCCTACGATGCCTTGTCAAGATGGGTTACCAGGTAAGTGTGCACAGGTGTGTGTCTGTTTGACTCACTACTGTTTTCGTCAACTGGAAGTGTACTTTTGGAGTTCTTCAAGCGGGTCAATACGGTGTTCCTCAAACAAGACGGAGGTACCTATAGCTCAGCCGTAGATGTGGCAATGCATTGCTCATTTTATTTTTAATTGCCCTGTGCAGAGCAATCATAATAGCAGCAGCCCCAGGAGAAAGATTGCCACTATATCCAGAACCAACTCACGTCTTCAGTCCTCGAGCTGTCCAGTTGACTGTAGTGGTGGATGACAAGAAGGTACTCGTGTCTTGGTTCAAAATGTGATCCTAATATCTCCCTTGTTCTCAGTACACGTCAAACATCACTCGACTGTCGTGTGCTGCTCTTAGAACTATCACAGTGCTGGACGCTATGTCTGACCTACCTGACATCAAGAATGGAGCTTCCTCCAGGGAGATACGATACTGTGGGGAACCACGATCACACTTCCAACGACTGGTGAGCTTTTTCCGTACCACCCTGTTCTCAAAACTGTGTTGCACTTTCATCCATACCTCCCTGCATGTTGTATTTTACAGTTGCGAGGCTGTAAGAACCAGCCAATACTGTACGACCATATCTGCAAGGAGATGAACCCGTTGGTGGCCGCCCGCATGCGTTACATTCCTCTCACGCCTGGTGCTGATTGGAGGGACCTGCCTAACATAGAAGTCCACCTCTCAGATGGAACTTACGCCAAGAAGCTGTGAGTTGTGGCCATACCAGATTGACCTCAGGTGTCCAATCAAACTATGTTGCCACAGCAAATACACACACCACGACAAAAAGAATGGCAAAGCTGCAAATAAGGCTTTGAGAGGCGTGTGTTCGTGTGCAGAGGGGAAGTCGTGTGACCCCCAGGACAAGCAGTTTGGAACCCTTATTCCTTGGTGCTTGCCTCACACTGGAAACCGCCACAACCACTGGGCAGGTCTGTATGGCAGGCTGGAGTGGGACGGCTATTTCAGCACAACTGTCACTAATCCTGAACCAATGGGAAAACAGGTTTGTCACTTCTCAGTTTGGGTGTTGTGCTTCTGTTTTAGTGTTGCACTTGTGTGTGCAGGGTCGTGTACTCCATCCAGAGCAGCATAGGGTTGTCAGTGTACGGGAATGTGCCCGGTCACAGGGATTTCCCGACACTTTCAGATTTTTTGGTAACATTTTAGACAAACATCGGCAGGTGAGCACTTAAAAATTGCATTACTATCACACATCTACTGTCTTAGTGTGAAGGACACATGTTCTTGGAATGTCAACAGTTGTATAACGTTAAAACAAACCCGTGTGTGGGTGTCCCTGTCCCCATTACCCACAGGTTGGCAATGCTGTGCCCCCACCCATGGCCAAGAGCATTGGATCAGAGATCAAGAAGTGCATGGAGTTGAAACTTACCAACACACAGGACGTTGAGCAGCATGTGTGATGTGCATGCACTTTTACGAGGCATTATATTTGTATATTGTATATCATAACAGTATGTACATTGATTTGGTGGACATGGGAAAGGTAGATTAGCACATCTCCAGCACCTTATATGGATAAAACAAAGAAAAACGTTCAATACACCACCACTGAATGGTATCATGTTAGCACACACACCTTGATAACTCCTTGACTGTTTGCAGCTAAAATTACATTGGAGTCCTTGTATGCGCAAAGGGAGCAATATTAAATACCTGCGCTTTCCAATATTAAAGTTTAAGTGAACATACTTTTCTCCAGCGGACTGAGCTGACGAAGTTTGTCAGATCTTCACCACTTTCAGGAGCAGCTGTGCTCGTGTCAGGCTGTGGTATGTACCAAACATGTTTGGTAGGATGAAATCCATAGTTACAGATGTTGTGGTATGTAATTTGAACATAACATTAATCTTCTATGTGTAATTTATGGCAATTAGTTAATTTAATGTGTAACAGTACCAAGGCCACACCTTCTCTATGGTGCACATAGCTCACCAGCATACTTCGTCCCACATTGAACGTATACTTCAACATGTGGTTAGACACTTGCTTGCAGTACACATAGAAAGAGTTGTTCTCACTCCCTACATGTGTGGGTGTGGGTACGTGGTGGTGGAGGGTCACCAATACAGTCTGGACTTACCACAAGCAATGAAGTGCGGGGTGACACTGAGGCCTACAAAGTTCTTCTCATTCACATGTCCCTTGTATGTCCTCACAATGCCCTTATTGATGTCCCACAGTTTAAGCTCACTGTCTGTGGACCTGCAACAATTAGTGTTGGTCAATTGATGTATTTTGGATGTGCTGTGCCCAGGTGTGGGTGGGACACTTACGCTGACACCAACTCTTGATTGTTGATGAAATGCACATATGACACAGCCTTTCTGTGACCTTTGAACTCTGCAACAGGCTCAGATGGCTTCCTCAGGTCCATGTAGTGTACAATGTGATCTGAAAGAGGATATTCGTCAGTCTCCCTCTATCCCCTTACACATGTCTTCTCCCTCTATCCCCTTACACATGTCTCCTCCCTCCCCTAATCCCCTTACTCCCTCCCCTAATCCCCTTACACATGTCTTCTCCCTCTATCCCCTTACACATGTCTCCTCCCTCCCCTAATCCCCTTACACATGTCTCCTCCCTCCCCTAATCCCTTACACATGTCTTCTCCCTCTATCCCCTTACACATGTCTCCTCCCTCCCCTAATCCCCTTACACATGTCTCCTCCCTCCCCGAATCCCTTACACATGTCTCTCTTCTAACAAGAAGCAATACACTCAATACAGAGCACAGCAGAAGTCATTTATTGATAATCAGCCAGCATATTTGATAGGGCTACCACACTCATCTAGCAATACGTGAAATTGAACTGACAAAAGCCAAATGCCACAGAAGTTGAATGTTGGGGAAGGATGTATTTAAATAGGTTTAGTGAACATTTGGATCAAGATGGATCATGCAAAATTGTTTACGAATATGCACATGTACACAGACACACACATATGTACATACATGCCTGTCATTAAACTAACCAGCAGATCCATAGGCAATGTTGTAGCGATTTGTGGGATGAAACCGAACGCAGCACACATTTGCCTTTGCTGGGAGCGAGTAGCAGCTCTGAGGGCGATTGGAGGACCACAATTTCACTGTCGTAGTAGGGAGGGAGGGAGGGAGGGGCATTTAACTCCACCCATAATATTAGAAAGCAATTACCTGTGCAATCATCTGACCCAGAGGCAAAGAGATTGGGCTCTGTTGGATTGTACACCACCGACCACACCCTCTTTTCATGCTCCTAAAAGGTTGATTTGGTCATCTTCTGCTCTAACAAAACCTTCCTCCTTTTCTTACCTGGAACTTCACAAGTCGTGTGCCCGTGTTGGTGTCCCACACACACACTGCACCATCATAGTCACTGGACACCAGCCGTGCTTTGTGGTACGGATTGTAACACAGTGAGCTGTGGGTGGGGAAGAGAGAGGGGGAGGAAGAGAGAGGAGTAGGCAGTTAAGGGAGAGGGGGAGGCAGTTACAGTGGCGAGGAGGGAGAGGGGGAGGCAGTTACAGTGGCGAGGAGGAGGAGGAGGAGGGGAGGCAGTTACAGTGGCGAGGAGGAGGAGGGGAGGCAGTTACAGTGGCGAGGAGGAGGAGGGGAGACAGTTACAGTGGCGAGGAGGGGGAGGGGAGGTAGTTACAGTGGTGGAGAGAAGGGGTAGGCAGTTACCCCAGCCTCACCTTAGCTTGGCTGTGCAGGCCATCTCCTGCTCTGGGAAATGGTTGGTGAAGCCCATGGCTTTGATCACAGAGTAGTAATTGAAAATCTGTAAGACGTGTAAATTTCTCATTCATCCCTCCATGCACACACACACACACACACACACACACACACACACATACAAAACACAAACGTAAACATAAACACACACATACAAACACAAACACACCTTGATCTTCTTGGATACACCAGCCACCGCAAGGTATTCGCCATCTTTATCAAACTCTATGCTGGAGACAATGCTAGAGTTCAAGTTGGGGTCCGTATAGACCAGTCCCGAGAGCTCCCTGAATGTGCTATAGCGAGTGAACCGGTACAGTCCATCACTGAACTGGTCCAGTGTGTCCTCTGCACCCTCCTCTGAACAAGCAACAATATTAATAGTTATTAACTCAAAGTTTTCACTAAGTTACAGAGCATTCCCCCATACCTTCTACAACCGGCATGCGCGTTTCAAAGTAATCACTGATGATCTCAGTCATGTTGGCCTCCACGCGCATCTTGCGCATGCTAAGGGTCTCCTGGGTGCTCAAAAACAGTGGTGTCCCGGGGAAAAGAGCAGCAGGTAAAGACGCGTCTGAGGTGCCTGCTGCCACATCAGAGCCGAGAGGAGTGGGCTGGGGAAGAGGGGAAGGGTAGGACGCAGCCGACGCCGAGGTGGAAGGTGCGGTCAAGAAGGTGGTGGAGGGTGTGGCCAAGAAGGCGGTAGAGGGTGTGGCCAAGAAGGAGGTGGAGGGTGTGGCCAAGGAGGGGGTGGAGAAGCAGGAGGGTACCACTGACATATCAGGATCTGGTACAACCTGTGCCTTCAACTGTGTTTGGAGATGAGTAATGAGGGACAAGGCACAACGAGGGACAAGGCACAACGAGGGACAAGGCACAACGAGGGACAAGGCACAACAAGGGACAAGGCACAACAGCTCTGACCTTAAACTGCGCAATGTCCTTTTCCACCAAACTCAACCTGCTCTGTACTACCCCAAGATCCTAAGGGTGTGCAGGTAGCAAACCAGCGGGTTTAATTACTACGTGGGCCTAGCTGTGTGCCCCTACCGTCAGAAGCACCTGTCTGGTCCTTTCTAGGAAGTCCAACGTGACAGCTGTGCAAAGGTACTGTTCTTGCTGCAGCCAGGTGAGGAAACACTGGTCAGTTAGTGGGCGTGAGTGTCACTCCCTCCCCCTCACCTGGGCTGAATTCTGCAGCTGCTCTTGGATGCCCAAACACAGCTCCTTCAATGCTCCTATACGGCAAGACCACACCCCCTCCAATGATGACACTGCGCCCGCCGAGCGTACTAGGCCAACGTACCACGATCACCAATCTGGCTGGTCAACTTTAAGATCTCGTGGACTGCAGGTGTCTGTAGTCCAACCCAATGGTATTCACACACTGCCCCTCCTCTATCCCAATCACAAGCCAGACACTCACCTTTGATGTCCCCTGACTCGTGACAGATTGCTGCCGGTACTTGGTAACGATGTCGTGCACTATGGGTGACGACGGGAGGATCATGTGCACATCATGTGATGCACCAAACGAGAGCTCTTACGTGAGAAGTTGGGGTGGATTGGGTTCTGCACTGGTAGTGTAGTCTTGCACACTGGGCACTGAGGAATTTGGCCAATGACTTTTGTGATACACCTGAAACTGCAAAAGAGACCTGAAACCTAAAATATGGACACACACATATGTACACACACACACACACACACACACACACACACACACACACACACACACACACACACACACACACACACACACACACACACACACACACACACACCCAAATCCCATAGATATACAAACACATAGGTATGCACATCCATACACGTTTGCACATCACATCATCATTGTCTGTTCATATGCAAACAAGTGCATGTCAGCACAAACACATTACAATTGTCATCCATCAACCCATGCGCAATACATGATGTTCCACACTCACTGACCAGAAGCTGTGTCCGCATACAGTAACATATACTTCATCCCAGACTTCAAAGCAGATGGGGCTGTATGTGAAGAACATCAGTAACTCAGAGAATTCATACACCTGTGGGTCTGTACATATCAACTTTGGGCTTGCCAGTACCGGTCATTCTATCCCTCGTACTTACGCTCCGTATGTCAATAACCCCTTCTAACTCGAGTGCAAAACGCACTTCCCTAAGTTCCCTATATAAGACTCCACTTCCTCTTGCTCTTGCTCGGCCAGATTAAGTAAAGAACATACCAAATGAAATCATTCTGCTGTAGTCTGGGGTCGACGCTTGGTTCCCCGCTTGCATCCGAACGCTTCCTTTTCTTCTCTGGGGGTCCGTCGGATGCCATGTGTGCCTCTAACATAAAAGCCACATTGTGGTTACAACGTCCTGTTGATGTCAAACGGTACAAACCTTCTATACCACTGTTTGTGTACGAGCAGCAGGAGGCCTGTGCAGGATTAAGCTTGCCTTATTAAAATGACGTAAGATTTCGTTTTCGGCGCGAGGTTTAATTTTAATTGCTTGCTACGACTATCTCTGATGGCACGCAGGGTTGTGGTGTTGGTTGATATGGACTGCTTCTACGTACAAGTAGAGAAGAAGCTAGACCCAACCCTCAATGGGCACCCCTGTGCAGTTGTTCAATATAAGAAGTGGAAGGGCGGCTCGTATGTCGACACTTTGCACCACTGACTAGGCCCTATAAGGCCCGCTGTTTATACGGAAATATATAAGTGATGTATATTAGTTGTTATGTGTTTGTTTATAGCATCATTGCTGTGGACTACGAGGCGAGAAAGTATGGTGTTTCACGGGGGAATAACGGCGACGAGGCCAGGAAGCTATGCCCTCACATCAAGCTGCCCAGGATTCCAGAGAAACGGGGCAAAGCAGACTTGACAAACTATCGGGCAGCGAGTGCTGAGGTGATTAAGGTACTTTCGAGGTTCTCTAGTTGCATCGAACGGGCAAGCATTGATGAAGCTTACATAGACATAACGGACGCTGTTTCGGAGAGGATTCGGCTGCTCGACACGACGAAGGTGCTGCCCTCGATGTTACCTGCCACGCACGTGGCTGGCGGGTCCCTGGAGGGATTGGAGGGCAATATGGAAGCAGATGCCACGATGCCTCTGGGTAATTCCCTTGTCTCCAGGGTACTGGATCAGAGCAACTCAGAAGAGGAGGATGACTGTGACAGTCTTATGTTCCCAGAGACAACGGCCATCAGTAGAGGCGACTTTGATGATGGATTGCAGGACCTGCACACGCTAGCAGGCGAAGACACCACTTCTGACCATGGCTCGGCCACTCGGGAAGAACTGCTCTCCACATGGCTAGACCGTGAGGGCTGCACGGCTGAACTGCTGCTAAGCGTTGGAGCAATCATTGCTAACGAGATACGAAGCGCTGTGTTGAATGAAACTGGCTTTACCTGCTCTGCAGGAATTGCTCACAACAAAGTAAGCAGCAAAGGGTGGGATGGGAGTCCACTCTTTAAGTGTTCCTCCCATCCCCTCAGGTACTGGCCAAATTGGCTGCCGGTATGAACAAACCTAACCAGCAGACTATCCTATCCACTTCTCTAGTACCAGCAGTTTTTGACAAGACTCCATTCAGGAAAGTGTGAGTTCAAGGAGGAAGTACTAAAGACATTACTGGGAATTACTGGGAATTACTGTAGGATACAGGAGGTTACTAACCATTACTGGGGGCTGGTGATTATGGGGTTACTGGGGGAGTACATGAGTATTACTGGGGAATACAGGGGGTTACTGAGTATTACTGGGGGAATACAGGGGGTTACTGAGTATTACTGGGGAATACAGGGGGTTACTGAGTATTACTGGGGAATACAGGGGGTTACTGAGTATTACTGGGGAATACAGGGGGTTACTGAGTATTACTGGGGGAATACAGGGGGTTACTGAGTATTACTGGGACATACTGGAGATTTCTGTTCATTTTCTGCTCAGGAGGCATCTAGGTGGCAAGCTTGGGGAACAAGTGCAGCAGCTCTTAAATATATGCAATGTTGGCCAATTAAGAGGATTCTCAAAGGAGGCACTGCAAAGACAATTTGGAGAGAAGACTGGGTATGTTGTGTGTGTGTTTTTTTGTTGTGTGTGTGTGTGTGTGTGTGTGTGCGTGTGTGTGTGCTTGTTCTCTTTTGCACATGGTGGATTCCATCTTTTGTATGTTGTGTATTGTTATGGTGATGGATCAGGCATATGGTATATAAAATATGCAGGCTTCCTATGACGCAGTTGATTGCACACCACCATGTCCCCTTGCTGTAGCTCTTGGCTCTACATGATATGCAGAGGTGTGGACAACGAGCCAATCAGGAGTCGCCTGCTGTCCCAGTCGATTGGATGTGGAAAGAACTTCAACGGTCCAGAGAAACTGAGCAGCGTGCAGCAGGTTGGGCCTCCCAGGGTCCGGAGGCACGGGAAGAGGGGAGGGGAGGAGATAAATAACTCTTCCGTGTTTGCGATTCTGATTGGCCTCCCATGTTAGGTGCTGTACTGGTTGGAGCAACTTACGGAGGAAATCTTTGAGAGGTTAAAGGTGGACCAGGATGAGGCAAGCTGGTGGGGTCACACCCTCATGTCTTTAGCATCCTTCTGTGTGTCTCTCCCACTTCAGAACGGCCGGCTGGCAGAATTGCTGGTAGTACACTTTCGTCCGGAGGAGTCAACAAGCGCCTTGTCGCGCTCCTTCCCTCTGCACCCCCACAGTGACCCTGCCTCTGTGGCCAGGTCCCTCTGGACAGCCATGATGCGCGGTCACTCTCAACCCACTTCAGTGGACCCTGCTGGCAGGACTCCATTGACCTGGTCTGCCCATCTCTGTATGCCTTTTCGCTGCCTCTCATACCCTTCCTTTTGTGATCTAGGACCACTGGCATTGTAGGCTTGTCCGTTGTAGCAACCAAGTTTAGGCCGTTGGCAAGGGCGTCGTCTGCTTGTACCCTCGACCTGTTCCTTGCAGGTCCAAGAGAGCCTCCAATAGAAGCACGCCCGCTTGTCCCCACATCGGGGGAGACTGTTGAGGGCCCTGCGATGGAGGGAGGAGCTGAGCGGGAGGATACTGCCATGTTGTCTGACGATGAACTGCTGCCTTCATCAAAAAGGCTGTGTCCTGAAGCAAAGGTCGAACCAACCAGCTTAGGAACTGTCAGCTGCCCACAAACTGATATCAGAAAATACTTCAGTGATGGTGGTGGTGGTGGTGGTGGTAGTGGTGGTGACTCAGCTGCAATTTGTAACCCCGATGTTTGCCAGGCGTGTACTGTGTGTAGACGGCTGGTTCCAATATGGCAGCTTCAAGAACACGCAGACTACCACCTGGCATTACAGCTTCGTCAAGAGGGGTCACTCCCCCTGTCACCCTCATCACAGGGTAACCAGAAACCTGCCTTACCAGGGAGTAACAGGAAACCTCCAAGAACCCAAAAAGGGAAAAAACATTCACCAGGGCAGAAGAGAGGGAGGGAAGAAGGCAGTGCAAATTCTCTTCATAAATTTCTGATTGTGAAGTAGATTATTGTTTAAAATCACATTGTCAAAGATAAGAAACACATGACACAGACAGCACAAGTAACAGGAATTGTAGAACGCAGTTAAAAATATTGATCCCAGCTATAACCGTTTTCAGGGGGTACTACTCCAGCAATTAAAAGGATCAGGTCTACCACCCACCAAACACCAATCCCTCCCAAAGTCAACAGCTTGGCCACACCTAAGCATGTGTAACCGAGGCAGAAACGATCCACTCCGAGTATGCCAAAAAACAGTGAATACAGCACAATTGTTGGGAAGTAATAGCCATTGTACCTTTTGGAGAGTAGGAAGAGAAGGAGGGGGGGGGGGGGGGGGGGGGCGAGAGAAGGTTAGGGTGAGGAGAGAAAGAGGGAGAAGCGAGAGACAGAGAGAGGGTTTGTAGGGCATAAATCTACGCACTTTAAGTTTTGCACACTATATCCTTACCGCAAACAAGGAACGTTGTATTTTATGAAAGTCTTGTTCCCATAGCAATCGACACCGTTCACCACAGTGCAATACACCGACGTATTGGTCACATCCTCATAGTTCACACCGCCAAACTGGCCGACCCAAAGTAAAAGTAGTGTAGTGAAGGTATACAGTTCAGTGCAACGAGGGCAGAGCGTTTGCTTTACCTGTTTACAGTATCCCACATCCCTGTTCTGGTCTGCGGACACGTTCAGCTTGGGAGAATCACACGTATAGAAGTGTTCCGGTCTACGAGAGGGACAACCGAAGAGCATGACAATAGCCAGAAAGAACGGAGCAGACTTACAGTAAACAGCAGAGGACCATGGGAGTGCTTGCGTTGTAGTCACTACCAATAAAAACGCCTCTGCATGTTGAACTGTTCTGTAAGCTCGAGCTAGCCGAACAAATACCTGATAACGCAACAACTACAGCTATCTGCACAAACATATCTCAAGCCACGCCCACGAGAGCGGAATAATTCCATATACTGAATAGCATGGATGCCAGCAACACAGACGAAGAAATACGGTCAAGAAGGTCCCTTGCAATTATTGAAACCGATGACGAGGAGCTTTACGTGTTGACCGAGTTTGAAAATTCGACTTTTACCATTACTGCTTCCAATGGCAGTAAGACTTGGGCAGGCAAAGTGTCGAGCAGAGAAGTCAAAGCGATGGCAGGCCGTGTTGAAATGTCAGAGGACTCGTTTCTCGACGAGATGCTCAAGGCACTAACAAGGGAGAATGTTGGAAACCTGAACTTCGCCTACTCCGTCCGTGCCGCTCCGGGCGACTGCCTCGAGTTGACATTCAAGCGGCACCTGGTGGCCGACGACATCCGATTCCAGCTGGGCATGGTGAAGATGCAGCCGCAACCTCCAGAGCGTGCCCACGCCTGCCTCCTCCGTTACTCGGTGAACGCCATCGCGAGCCTCAAGGAGCAGGTAGCCGAGTCGAACAGGGAGAAGACCCGTCTCGTCAGTGAGCGCCAAATAGCGCTTGACCAGCTGGAGAAATGCGTTCACCTGAAAGAGGACTTAGAGACGGAGCTGTTTGGCAAATTCAAGGACGTTCTTAACACCAAGAAGAGCAAGATACGAGCACTCAGTGAGGAACTGAAAAGGTCACATGTCATCACTGAGCCAGCAGCAGAGGTGATAACGAGTAGCCATGGCGATCACAGCACTGGGGAGGAGGAAGATGCACAGACACCTTCTCCAAAAGCTAAACCCTCCTCATTATCCGTCGCCATAGTACCCGGCGGCAGCAGTGGCTCTGGTCCCGCCCCTTCATCCCTATTGGACGATGCTGGGGACCATGAGTCCCCCTCCCCTCCAGTGAAACGCAAGAGACGAGTTGAGCAGCAGAGAAGAGCTCCCCCAGGGAAACAGCCATCCATCCCAAAGCCTCCACCCACCTGCACGAACCTGCGAGCCACAGAGCAACGTGGTGGCACAAAGCAGACCACTACATCAGCCAGTGACAAGCCTCCAGAGCAGACACTTGGCTCAGATGAGCTTCTTGATCTATTGTGATTTGGTCAATCGTAATGTCTAGCAAACATCATACTGGTGCCATACTTCTGTGTTTCAACATAATTATGATGATAAACCTTTGTTAAGTTTAAGCAATAGTGCATTGAAATGATGTGTTTGATGGGTGAGGTGTTCTCTATGTGGGGAGGGGGGAGAAGGGGGGGGGGGGGGGGGCGGCTAAACTGTTGTGTGCACTGTATAGGATTGTCTCTCAGAGCTGCTCCTGTCAGTCTGGACATCCAGTTGGTAGTAGTTGTTCTCTGTGGAAGTCTCCTTCCTAGAAAAGAGAATGCAATGTTCAAATAGTAAAATCATAGCTTTATGCAGTGGGTGGGGGGGGGGGGGGGGGGCTTTGCTAATGAAATTAATCACACAGTTGTTTGTTTAAAAAAATTGATATTGCAGAGTTAAATCCAAATTGTTCAAATACATGTATTTGTATAGATGACGTATTTGTAGCAAATGACCCTAATTGATACACAACAAAATCCTTTTGAAAAGCAATTGATGTATCTTTGTCAGGTAGACCTTAGCCAATTATACGGGGAAGACACAAATGTGCGTCCGCAGTGTGTGAAATGTGACAGATATCCCTAGCCCTGACCCTATATAGCATGTACTGCACGATATCGCCAGCGTAGACGGCTGTAGGCAAGTGATTTGTCCCCAGCAGGGTCTGTGCAATAGAATTGTTGCTATCTTACGTAGGGGGGAGGGACACTGCGCATGATTAAGGTCTTCGAACTTGCAGCGCTGCACACTCAGTGCGCTGCACTGCATGGCTCCCAACACATCACAAGGTTACTTACCACGCATGCTAAACTAAGTCCACTCTGCATCAATCAGAGACCAGTAGTAATGATCTCAATGGCTCAAAAGCTTTCACAACCACTGCTCAATGAAAACTCCCAAGATCATGATTAAATTATCTGTATGAAAAGATGGTCAAGTTTGTGCACTTCAGTAAGCATTTGCCTGTTCTATGTTGTGAGATACTTGTGACATTCTTTAGAACACATCGTTCTTTCTGGTTTTCAATGCAGAAATCACTGACTGTCATTTGTTCCTCTCCATCCCCTCAACTTAATTTAAAGCCCTTCAATCACAAGAACTGGTGACATCACACATTTTTCTGCTGAACTATCATCAAGCACTGAATCAAGGGTACTGTTTATAGTATGATGGATTGCCAAATTCATGTTGAGTGCTTCCTCTTATGTCTTCGGGATCATGGAGCAAATGGCTTTTCGTTATCGATGCTCTTTGAGAGTAACATTGCTTTTCAACATAACAGATCGAGTCCCCATTGCCAAGGTATCCAACTGCTACCACTAGCACACTGTCATCACCACTAGCACACTGTCATCACCACTAGCACACTGTCATCACCACTAGCACCACTAGCACACTGTCATCACCACTAGCACCACTAGCACACTGTCATCACCACTAGCACCACTAGCACACTGTCATCACCACTAGCACCACTAGCACACTGTCATCACAGCTGCACACCGTTGTCCATTTAATCTCACTTCTGCCCTTCATTCACACATATCTGTCTTCATGCTTACCACCTCGGGTTGTACAGGGAGATACTGACACTTGTTATGGTTATAATTATATCATTGTATAGCGTAATATTAGATTGCATCATCCTATCCTACCATCCCCAATGGTGCCTTTGCCTTCCCTTTTGCACACCTTCACATTGCCCCCATCCCACCTCCCTTCTGAAAATTGCCCCCATCCCACCTCCCTTCTGAACATTGCCCCCATCCCACCTCCCTTCTGAACATTGCCCCCATCCCACCTCCCTTCTGAACATTGCCCCCATCCCACCTCCCTTCTGAACATTGCCCCCATCCCACCTCCCTTCTGAACATTGCCCCCATCCCACCTCCCTTCTGAACATTGCCCCCATCCCACCTCCCTTCTGAACATTGCCCCCATCCCACCTCCCTTCTGAACACTCCATTTCCCTACCAAAACCCTTTCTTTAAACATCATGTGGTCCCCAGACTTACTTGTACTCCAATGCCTTTGAGTCCTCCATATCAGGTGCAGTCTCAGTCATCTGTAAATGAAGAGGGATTAGGTAGCCTCCCCCTCCCCTCCCCCTCCTCCACCTCAAGCGTGTGGTAAAAGCCTTAAAACTTCTGAGGTCACAAATTGCGGGGGATAATTGACTATTGTTTAGGTCCAGCACTACAAAAGCATTGTTCAACTCACTCCTCCACATCCCACATAGCCCAGCACATGTACACACATGCACACACTAGCTAACTGCTGACAGAGATGCTCTTACCTCAATTCTGTATGTGCGGAGTGTGTGTTCCTTCCACACATAGCAACTGATCGCCGTGACAACCAGCACCAACAGCAAAATGCCTGCTGCAGCTCCTATCACAATCCCCACTATGGCTCCAGGGTCAAAGCCTTGAAGGCTCACTTTGCATAAAAAACAGCAGTCATTTACATATCTCGTCACAGCTCACAGAAGCCTTACCTGGGTTGGGGCTGTACAGGGAGATACAGACACTTGTTATGGTCACGCGTTGTCCCGCAATGAGAAGCGTTTGATTAACCTGCATGAACAAACATTAGTGAGAGGCTAAGTGACAGAATTAATAACCTTGGTCCTGGAAAGAATGAACACTTCTCATGTGTGTGTGTGTGTGTGTGTGTGTGTGTGTGTGTGTGTGTGTGTATGTGTGTGTGTGTGTGTGTATTTGTGTGTGTGTGTGTGTGTGTGTGTGTGTGTGTGTGTGTGTGTGTGTGTGTGTGTGCTTGCATAATATATAACAGACCCCTGGACTTTGCAAGGATAAAATTCTGTATGGTACTAACACCAATATCTAATCGTCAGTCCTTACATAGTTAGAGCTTCACACGATTAACACACAGGGTTAATGTTTCTACCCCTCATTGGCTCACAACACACACAACACACACACACACAACACACACACACATACAAACACAACACACAAACCACACATAACACACACAAACAACAAAACAAAGCCCTTACTAGTCTAGTGATGGTGTTGTTTTCAATTGCCATGGTGACCACAAAGCTCACGGTGCTGAATGTGAACAATGTCTGGCGTCTGGTTCTTGCGGCCACACCTGTCAGGGTCATATGCTTGATGAACTGGTGTGGGATGACCAGCAAGTTAGAGAGCTGGCATGTCAGGTTGGCCACAGCCTGTGACTTCTTGTTTGCCACTATCTCCACAACAGAATTTAGCGACAGGACTACGGCTATGGAGGGTACTGGGGGGAGGGTGGGTGGGGCAGAAGGTGTGGTCAACAGAGTTGATGACCCAGCAGAGCTGGGTGTGGTCTTTGAAAACCCTGATGTAGCAGTTTGTGGTCTTAAGGAGGAGGTCCTTTGTGTTGTCTGTACTAATGCTGTGGGTAGCCCAAGGCTAGGTGAAGGAGTAATACCCAAATATGAGCTGGAAGACTTGACCCTCAGTGGAGGACTGCTGGGGGATGGTGCCAAACGTGACAGTGATGGTGGCATATGTGATGAAGCAGCAGGTGATGCAAACTGAGGGGGCGTCTGTGTGACAACATTCCCATTCCCTGATGAAAGTGTTTCCCGGTTTGCAGGGCTCGTCTGGAGTAACCCAGTAGACACAACTGTGGGGATGCTCTTTGCTGTGTTCTGGGATGACATCGATGGCGATGGGGAAGGTGTCTGTTGTACCAATGGAGAAGGTGTCTGTTGGACCAATGGGGAAGATGTCTGTTCAACCAATGGAGAAGATGTCTGTTGGACCAATGGGGAAGATGTCTGTTGGACCAATGGGGAAGCTGTCTGTTGGACCAATGGAGAAGATGTCTGTTGGACCAATGGGGAAGATGTCTGTTGGACCAATGTGTGATCCACTGTCAATGATAACTCAACCGTTGAGGGTGACTCTGATTCAACCAGCCAAGAATATGTCTTTTGGGCCGTCGAAGAAGACAACTGTTGAAATATCGACGGAGGTATCTGAACCTGTGACGAAGACGCCTGCATGGTATCTGCTGTCATCTGACTCGTCGCGGCGGAAAAGGACACATCTCGAATCAGAGAGACCACAGTCGTTAATGTCTGCTGGTATATTGACGCTACACTCGAAGGTACGGCAGCAGCTGTCGGCGAACTGGCGTCGAATGACGATGCGGTAGCCACACTTTCCGTAGTCGTTTCGTCGAAGTACGAACACGAGGCGTAGTCGCTGCACGCAGTAGCTATCGTTAGAACGGCGGCTAGCAATAAGACAGTGACTTGTGAACACATCTGAAGCGGTCGCCTGGCGGTGTCAAAAAAACGTCAATTCAACTATTGGATAATGACGAATCCTCTTTTTTTTTCCGCCGCTCTACTTATTGTTAATGATCTGACGGTGTTATAAAAACTGGCCATATACAAGAAGCTTTTTCCATAGTTCGTACACCCGCGCTTACCAGTACGTGCTGCAGCTCCTGTTTTCTTACCGCTCTAGCGAATAGCTTATTAATATAATTATGTGTACTGCATACAGATCTGAAAATGACAGCGACAATTTCACCCACATCAAAGACTCGTCTGGCATTTGACGCTAACCCGCACAATGCTGGGAATTCCGGAACGTGTAACTTATTGTTGAATAGTCAGCTACCCAAAAATATACATAATAACGAGCACCCTGGTTTGCAGCCACGTTTACTCCCGTTTGCCAGTGTATGTGGCCACTCTTTCAAAGTAGAACACACTTGAACTGAGGATTTCCCTCAATTCGTCACAATAGGTTATATGTACATGTATAAACCAGCTCAATTCCATAACAAAGTCTCATCAGACTATTAAAAAAAGGCTCTCAGTGGGATTCAAACCTCTGTCCAAATTATGTGAAATTCTAAATTAGGATAATAAAAATCATCTGCACCTGCTTGCTTGGGAAGAATGAGCATCTGTCACCCAGTGGAAGGGGCACCTGTCACCCAGTGGAAGGGGCACCTGTCACCCAGTGGAAGGGGCACCTGTCACCCAGTGGAAGGGGCACCTGTCACCCAGTGGAAGGGGCACCTGTCACCCAGTGGAAGGGGCACCTGTCACCCAGTGGAAGGGACACCTGTCACCCAGTGGAAGGGGTACATTTACAAGCATGGTCGCGAATTCCATTAAAAACAATGTTGATTTGATGGAGTAGTTACAGTCCACAAGTCCACATGGTTAAAGCTGAGAGACACCACAAACTCAGAGCTTGATTCAGTGCAGGTTTCCTTGGGTGATGTTACAAGACGTGCAGTCCAGCTAACAATGTATGGATGGCTTACTGTCATGCCTCATGTAACCTCTTTCCTGTTGAATTGAGGGTTGCAGTTTCATGATGCTACCATATACCTTTTCTTAAGACACCAGCTAACTGTGGTGATGAATTCAGCTTTCAACATTCTCTGACTGTAAAAAAGGTGGGCTACAGGACTTATTACCAGTGCCATAATAAAGTGCGGGATGATCTAGGTGATTTGGCAGCTATTGTGTACAAGAAGAAAGAGAACCCATCGTGTGGGAACCAAGCAGATGGCATCAAAGGTGGACCAGCTTTGATCAATTGCTGACCTTCAGCATACAAGGAGTGTGAAGTCACAAACTGTGGCATTGCTAGATGTTCATGTCTTAGAGTCTTATGCCAGCCACACTACTAGAGCTATACTCAGCAGAACAGGAGAAGAAAATAAGTGTTCACAGCTGTTGAAGGAAGACGTGAATCATTTACTCCCTTTGTAGTTTCGGTCAATAGGGTCTTAGATGTACAATACCTAATGGATGAAATTGCACTGAAGTCACATTCTGAAGTCATGGGATGGGTTCATGCCAGAATGGTTTTTGCTATCCTACATGCAACAAACCTTTGCTTGCATGGGTCCAGAGTAAAATGGAGGAGTGGACATGGCATGGATGATGGGTCACGCCTCCCTCATTTTTTCCCTGATGCAAACACCATTTGGAGTCAGATTATCACTCAGGTGTCATGTTGATGCAACCAATAACCCCTAAAGGATGGTTCAAATTCCACTGTGTGACTTTTTTTTTTCTTTTTCCTTTTAAACATTTATAGGGAGGGATACATGGGTCCCCTATGTCGTATTCCTCTATTCAATGTGTATTTGGAAGACATAGACTCAGTTACATAATTGACTACTAACTAGTAAAAGTGGCTACTGATGGGCAATCTCTCATCGGGGCGACAATATCTGGTTTCCGTTGACTTGGTAGTGTCACTCGGTGGAAATTCGTTATACATGTAGAGAAACAGAGATAATAGACAGTTGCTGTCTTCTCTATATGCCTGCGTCATGTTTTTATTTATTTATATTTTCGGAGGGAGTTTAAGTTAATTGCTGTGTGTTTTGTGATAAGAAGAATTGTGTAATATGGTCCGATGTATGAAGAAGCACACTACAACGTATATCATCATCTTGCTTGAAACACTTCTTTGGAGCATCGACGCTGTTTCAAAGTGTCTGGATTGGGCGGCACTTGTACATGTTCGTAACTACATTCAGCCCAGGCACGCCTCGTATCATACGTTGAGAAAGTTTAGTGTATAGAATAGATGTTATGATAACGGTGCTATACAAATGCTTTTAGTCAAATAGTTCTGTATGAACTACTTGATTTGATTTTCAGCAGTAGTGAATAAATAAACATAAACAAAAACGCAGTAGCATAGAGACAGAGAGGCACATGCAAACTGCATATCAAAATGATATAATTTGCAAAAGGATTTTTAAAAAGGTAAACATTACTAGACCGTGATCGAAATGCTGAGATGTTTGGCCTAAAGGAGATAACATATATGACGTCTTACAAAATATAACGCAATTGGGCTAATACTTCTTATGGTTTCTCATGAAACTTCACAAGATCTATAACATCACTGGCATTCTTGTATTCTGAGGATGATATCTGCCTCGTCATGCTTTCTAATCCAAGGTTTCCCGGAACATGTTATTTGATTAGCAAGGCATACGTTAACCCATGCATGTATGGGATCGCAGCATGTTTACAGATGGCTCAAGTAGATCTCAGAATTCTATATATTTTGAAGCCAGGGGTTCCTAGTCTCGTTCCCAGACCCTCATACACAGCAGCGGATGGACATCACCGCTACGTGAAAAGATATATATTCATTCTGCGAATGCATATCAGGCTGGGGACGAGACTAAGGGGTTCCAGACCTGCATATTGCTTTCAAGAACATCATACATCTTATACAGCAGACTCCGCTTAGTAGCACACCGGATAAGCACATCGGATAATATCAATTTTCGGTTTGTAGCAGCATTTTTGTACCCATGTGAAGTTAGCCCAACATTCCGTAGCCGCACCAATTAAGAACATCGCGCGCCGCGGGCGCTGAGGCGCAACTGTAAAATCGCTAGTATAAAGTAAAGTACTTTACTACTAGTATGCATAAAAATGTACATAGACCTACACAAAGTTAATAAAAACGTACAATGAACAAAAGAAGGCCATCATTATAACCTGCGTGCCCCCAAACCAAACAAACCAAAATACAGGTGAGGCAGCACTATTCAGACATCACACACAGCCCACATGACATGCCTATGCAAGTGGCACGCCCTTGGCTCCTCCCCTTTTTGAACAGGAGAGGTTCAAGTGTGCATACATAGGGACAATTTTAAGAGTTGCATACCCCCAACCAAACAAACCAAAATACAGGTGAGGCTGCACTACTCAGACATCACACACAGCCCACATGACATGCCTATGCTAGTGGCACGCCCTTGGCCCCTCCCCTTTTTGAACAGGAGAGGTTCAAGTGTGCATGCATAGGAACAATTTTAAGAGTTGCATGCCCCCAACCAAACAAACCAAAATACAGGTGAGGTTGCACTACTGAGACATCACACACAGCCCACATGACATGCTTGTGCATGTGACACGCCCTTGGCCCCTCCCCTTTTTGAACAGGAGAGGTTCAAGTGTGCATGCATAGGAAAGGGGAGGGGCCAAGGGCGTGCCACTAGCATAGGTATGTCATGTGGGCTGTGTGTGATGTCTCAGTAGTGCAGCCTCACCTGTATTTTGGTTTGTTTGGTTGGGGGCATGCAACTCTTAAAATTGTTCCCAAGTATGCACACTTGAACCTCACCTGTTCAAAAAGGGGAGGGGCCAAGGGCATGTCACATGCACAAGCATGTCATGTGGGTTGTCTCAGTAGTGCAGCCTTACCTGTATTTTGGTTTGTTTGGTTGGGGGCATGCAACTCTTAAAATTGTTCCCAAGAATGCACACTTGAACCTCTCCTGTTCAAAAAGGGGAGGGGCCAAGGGCGTGTCACATGCACAAGCATGTCATGTGGGCTGTGTGTGATGTCTCAGTAGTGCAGCCTCACCTGTATTTTGGTTTGTTTGGTTGGGGGTATGCAACTCTTAAAATTGTCCCTATGTATGCACATTTGAACCTCTCCTGTTCAAAAAGGGGAGGGGCCAAGGGCGTGCCACTAGCATAGGCATGTCATGTGGGCTGTGTGTGATGTCTCAGTAGTGCAGCCTCACCTGTATTTTGGTTTGTTTGGTTGGGGGTATGCAACTCTTAAAACTGTCCCTATGAATGCACACTTGAACCTCTCCTGTCCATAAAGGGGAGGGTCTATGACATGGCACAAACACAGGCATGTCATGTGTAGAGTAGCATCGTTCTGTTGCAGTAACGATTTGCAGAAAGAGTCTAAGTGTCAGATCTTTAATTTTCAACAGTAGCGTATCTGACGATATTAATGACGCAATGCGGCCGTGAGGCCAAAGTATACGTGGTAATTGGTATGGAATGTGCGGCAAAGAAATGTTGGGCTAGTCATTTTTGTGGCAACGAACCTGGTCAATAGATTTCAATGATTCCGCATACTCCTGGTATACTGTAATAGCAACCGGACACTGCATAACGTATTTTGCTGGATTTTGTTATGCGTATCGTTTAATGGGATGCAGGGTTAATTGGTCTTGTAGTTGCACTATAGCTCTGATCACACATGGTTTTGTACTGAAAATCCAATTGTCTGAAAGCATGGCTGTAAAACGAACAGGTCTCTCCCTTGAATCCTTGATTACAAAGCAGCGATACTAGTACTTGGGGCATTGTAAGAACCCTGGTGTGAAGTAGATTCAGATTGCATAAAAGTTTGGTGTCTCCCGTTCTGTTGTGTGCATGCTGAATCGAGAAGAACTAAAGATGACATTGTGAAAAGCTATTGAACAGGTCCGAATCGAAGTCGTAAACGCGTTTGCAATGGAAAAGAAGCAGGAATCGATGAAGCATTGTGGCAATGGTATCAACAAATATTTGCATAGGGCGCTCGTCTCTCAGGGTCAATGCTATAAAAGCAATTCAGTTAGTAGCTAAGCAAGGTAAAGTGTTCAGTGCTCCTGAAGGTTGGCTTAGCCGCTGGAAAGCCCGACATAATGTTGTTCATGACTGAGAAAAGCACATGCTGATCTTCATGTTGCAGTCCAGTGGAGGGCACTCCCCAGTATCCTGGATGCTTTTGAACCTAAAAACATTTTCAATGCAGACGAGACTGGTCTATACTATCGAGGCTAGGCCTTGGTTTAGCTGGGCAACCATTTACAGGAGGCAAGAGAGCAATGGATTGCATCACACTTATGATGTGGAACCCATTGAAAGGCAAAGCAGCTATACTGAAACGGTTCGAGATGAACAGTCAGACACACACTAAGTTCCCCTTTATCAATGATACCAATTGCAAAGCAACACAGCTCAGGGATGCTACTGTACTCTGAAAACCAAAGGTACAACCATCGAGTTTCTGAATCTGAGATCAAAAGCAGAAATGATGCAAAGAGTGTGTAAGTGGTATAGTTGATGATCCGCGTAAGCAAAATACAAGTTTGGTGACATATTATCAGCAAAGATTTAAAAGCAGCAGGAGACAACTTGGGCGAGAAAGGTCATTAATGCCAGAGAAACAATAAAAGACCAAGAACAGATTTCCTGGGGTACTTCCAATATGGGGATAGAAGAGAGATCATTACCTAAATATACACACATTGTGTGCAACCAGTTAATCCACTCAAATAAGGCTGATTTGTCTCTATTTTAAGCAATAACCTCAAATGGGACACAGAGTTGAAAGGCCTTAGTGTCTACCCTCATCCATGATCTACACTCAACATCCACTCATTTCTACGCAATAAAGTCAGTGCACCTGGGAGATCTGGGAGATGGCTGTTTTTTTTGCAGTCATCAAATTAAGGATTATTAATGAAGGTGGTAGACACAACAGCAACATCACAAATTAAAGCAAAACAGGTGTCCCACACAAACCATTCAAGGTGAACAATATTTGGAGTCTTGTCACCTGACCACTTTTTCACTGGGAAAGAAACAACATTATGGGAATATTAATGCACACCCACCACACCCACACCCACACCCACATGCACACCCACACCCACATGCACACCCACCACACCCACACCCACATGCACACCCACACCCACACCCACATGCACACCCACATGCACATCCACCACACCCACACCCACATGCACACCCACATGCACATCCACCACACCCACACCCACATGCACACCCACATGCACACCCACACCCACACCCACACCCACATGCACACCCACACCTACACATGCACTCACACCCACACACACTGCACACACATGCACACACACATGCACACACACTGCACACACATACACACACACATGGGTAAACACTGAAGTCATTGATGTCAAGGCCAGATTTTAGTACAAGGTTGGCTTCCTAGTAGGTCTGCTTCATCTAGCACAAGAGACTATTCTTTCTGGGCATGTTACTGACTTGGAAGATTGCTATTGGCTCCCCACAACCTGCACTCTCCCTCCATCTCTCTTCCTCCCTCCCTCCCTCCCTTCCACCCTCTCTATTCCTCACACCCTCCTTCACTCTCTTCTTCCTCTGTGATAAGGGGAAATTCCCTGTCTCACCTTATTGGATCAGCTTTAATTCCATTTGACATAGCATCCGTGTGTGGTAACTATGGCAACACATAAAGACAAACAATAATAAAGCCAATGCAGGTTTTGATACATTTTTTAGAGTGGCAGTGGATGGAGCCCACAATTGCTAGATGGCTAAGTGAGTACCTTCATTGTTGTACACACACTCTACAGCCATTCCTTCATTGTTGTACACACACTCTACAGCCATTCCTTCATTGTTGTACACACACTCTACAGCCATTCCTTCATTGTTGTACACACACTCTACAGCCATTCCTTCATTGTTGTACACACCCTCTACAGCCATTCCTTCATTGTTGTACACACACTCTACAGCCATTCCTTCATTGTTGTACACACTCTACAGCCATTCTTTCATTGTTGTACACACACTCTACAGATTCCTTCATTGTTGTACACACACTCTACAGCCATTCCTTCATTGTTGTACACACACTCTACAGATTCCTTCATTGTTGTACACACACTCTACAGATTCCTTCATTGTTGTACACACACTCTACAGCCATTCCTTCATTGTTGTACACACCCTCTACAGCCATTCCTTCATTGTTGTACACACACTCTACAGCCATTCCTTCATTGTTGTACACACACTCTACATTCCCCTTGCAATGGTCCTGATTATTGAAATGATCAATTTAGCAATATAACACTGAACCTGGAAGTTTGGCATTTTACCACTGAGGGTCAACTCAATTGAAGCAAATCACTGATTAACACAGTGGGGAAAGGTGACCTCTGGCTGATGACTGCATTGTTTAACTCTTTTGTGGGTAACTGCTCCACAGCTGAAGCCACTTTTAATCTAATCATTATAATGTTTTTGGAGTCAACTACACATTGTTCAGAGGAAAAGTTACTGCAATAATTGCCTCGAAATGTAGTTCTTCATGATCACGGCTTCAGTTAACTGAAGCCGTGATCATCATTGAAGAACTTTAAATTAGTATAAATTAAATTAGTGCGTTGGCAATTATTGCGGCACTCTGAGGAATAAGCGTTTCGGGAAAACGTTCTTTGTAAACAACTTCTGCAAATTTGACGAGCAAATAAACTTTTCCTCTGACCAATGTGTTGTTGACTCCAAAAACGCTAATGGTTAGATAAAAAGTGGCTTCATTATAGCAACTGTGGAGCAAATTGTGCTGTTGCCTGCAAAAGAGTTAACATCACTAATGATAAACACTAACATGAAATGTAGAAGAACGAAAGACTGACAGCAAGCATTTGAAGGTATTTTCTACAGACAGGAGGGGCTTAAATGATATATCCTGTTATTACATGGCCTTCTCTTCTTTGTGTACCCGAGTAATATCAATTTGCCATATCTGGCGATGGTGTATAATTTTGATGTGCTCAAATGGACCTCTGTCTGAATGAATGACTGCTGTTTAGTCAAGTGGGATTTGTTCAAACATTGGTGCTATGGCAATGATATGGAACACCCCACAGCACTCAACGATGCACCTGGTGCTATGACTGCACCATGGAACACCCCACAGCACTCAACGATGCACCTGGTGCTATGACTGCACCATGGAACACCCCACAGCACTCAACGATGCACCTGGTGCTATGACTGCACCATGGAACACCCCACAGCACTCAACGATGCACCTGGTGCTATGACTGCACCATGGAACACCCCACAGCACTCAACGATGCACCTGGTGCTAATGACTCTGCACCATGGAACCCCCCACCAGCACTCAACGATTGCCCCTGGGTGCTATGACTGCACCATGGAACACCCCACAGCACTCAACGATGCACCTGGTGCTATGACTTGCCACCATGGAACACCCCACAGCACTCAACGATGCTGCACCTGGTGCTATGACTGCACCATGGAACACCCCCACAGCACTCAACGATGCACCTGGTGCTATGATGCACCCCCCCCCAATGGAACACCCCACAGCACTCAACGTGCACCTGGTGCTATGACTGCACCATGGAACACCCCATCAGCACTCAATGATGCACCTGGTGCTATGACTGCAACCATGGAACACCCCACAGCACTCAATGATTGCACCTGGTGCTATGACTGCACAATGGAACAACCCCACAGCACTCAACGATGCACCTGTGCTATGACTGCACCATTGGACACCCCACAGCACCTCAATATATTGTTGCATTATAAATGAATAATATAACCAACTAATAAAAAGCTTTATTAAAAGTTTCTTTGTATGGCTTCATTCGTATGAAATGTAACAAGGAATCCATTAATAACTAGATTGAAATTGAATTGTATCAGCACATACCCCTTTCCCAGCCTTGTGCAAGCAAACAACTAATCATGAAATCCCCACCACAATACAATGGTTCACCTCAAATTCGTATGTTCCATATTTTCTTCTTCGGCTTGCTATGGTGCAGATTGCACCTAGAAAGAGGACGATCACAAGAACTCCAACTATGCAAACAATCACAATGCCAGTGATGGCCCCCGCTGAGAGTTTTCCTTGGCCCCCCACGGGGGTTGGTGTGCCATTCCCAGAATAAATGGCCCATTCGCCTGCATTAAGAAAGTGAACCATATTATCACTATGGATTAGAAAATGCAATGACATCATTATTGCTAAAGATAAAACTAGAACGTTGTATATGGGATTTGGGTTCCGAAGTTGTGGTGATGTGTAGCGTGGTGTGGTGGAGGTGTGGTGGAGGTGTGGTGTGATGTGTAGTGTGGTGGAGGTGTGATGTGTAGCGTGGTGTGGTGGAGGTGTGTGGTGTGGTGGAGGTGTGGTGGAGGTGTGGTGTGTGTAGTGTGGTGTGGTGGAGGTGTGATGTGTAGTGTGGTGTGGTGGCGTGTGTAAGGACGAGGGCACACTTAACCCTCCCTTGGTCCCTCAGGCACAAAATGATGCAACACAGGTCAGTCTTCTGAAGTACCTACCTTGCATGATGGTGTCTAGAACAGCCTCCTGTCCATCAAGTATTACAGACTGCAATGATAGCATAAGGAAAGTGACATCATAGCATAAGGAAAGTGACATCATAGAATACCTCTCCTTTCAAGGCAGCAACATCATCCCCTCCCTTCACAACATAGGGACATTCCTATCCCTGCTGCCACACACATCACACACACACACATGCACACACACATGCACACACACACATGCACACACACACACGCACACACACACACACACACACACACACACACACACACACACACACACACACACACACACACACACACACACACACACACACCAGCAATCTCTGTGAATTAAGATGCTACAGGGTATATCCTTGAAGGAACTTACACTGTTTTTAAGAGAATTTAGAATTTTCTTGGATGCCTGCCTATCTTGGGACAACAGACGGAAATGTATGCCCTCAATATCCTGCTGCAGGTGTCGTGCCCATCTGCTATTGGTCTTTGGTTTCTTAATTTCTACCTCCTTGATGAGCTCTGGTTTCACATGTAGCAGGCCAGCTAGCCATGAAGTGACAGCTTCAGTAGAAAGATGAATGGTGATCGGTTTTTTGAAGGTGATGGTCACCAATATAGTTGACCATTGTACTGGTGAAGGATTTGTAGCTGATAATGATGGTGATGATGATGGTGGTGATGGTGGTGGTGATGATGGTTGTAATGATCGTGGTAGTGATGATGATGGTGATGATGATGGTGATGGTGATGATAATGATGGTGGTGATGATGATGATGATGATGATGATGGTGGTGATGATGGTGGTGGTGATGATCTTGATGATGATGATGGTGATGATGATGATGGTGACGATCTTGATGATGGTGGTGGTAGTGATGATGATGGTGACGATCTTGATGGTGATGATGATGATGGTGACGATCTTGATGATGGTGGTAGTGATGATGATGATGATGGTAGTGATGGAGATAATGATGGAAGTAGTGATGATGTTGGTGATGATGTTGGTGATGATGACACGGTATGGAACGAGGACTGCGAGGTGGTCCAGGAGGAAGTCACAGCAATCTGTGTTGAATAAGTGAACATCAATTGCAATGTAGCCAGTGATGTGGACTGTGAAACTACAGATTGGGTAGAATACAATGATGACCCAGCAGGTGCAGTCCTGGACAGAGTAGTTGCTGATTGGTTCCTTGTTGAAGTGTCTTCAGACTTATCGGATGTTGGGATAACCTGATTTGGCGTTGCTGTTATAGACATGTTCAAAGGTGGTGAAAATGGTGAAGTAGCCTGTGTTTCAGTTGGGATGGACTGGTTCACTGACGAGGGAGCAGGGGTTGATTGTAGGGTTGGTTCATTTGATGATGATGTAGGCTGGGTGATTGATGTGGATAGCTGGTTCACCAATGGAATGGTTGAAGTTGGTTGTGACAAGGACTGGTTCACCAATGGAATGGTTGAAGTTGGTTGTGACAAGGACTGGTTCACCAACGGAATGGTTGAAGTTGGTTGTGACAAGGACTGGTTCACCAATGGAATGGTTGAAGTTGGTTGTGACAAGGACTGGTTCACTGATGAGGGAGCAGGGGTTGATTGTAGGGTAGGTTCATTTGATGATGATGTAGGCTGGGTGATTGATGTGGATAGCTGGTTCACCAATGGAATGGTTGAAGTTGGTTGTGACAAGGACTGGTTCATCAATGGAATGGTTGAAGTTGGTTGTGACAAGGACTGGTTCACTGATGAGGTTGATTGTAGGGTTGGTTCATTTGGTAGTGACGGGTTAGTTTGAGCAATTGAGCTATGGTTCGCTGATGTTGTGGGTTTGAGAAACTGATTCATTGACGAAATACTTTCGGTCGGTGAGGGATCAAGTTCATTCATCGATGTTGTCTGAGTTGGTGGCTGACTAATATTCCCTGAAGCGGTCTGGGAGGTTGCAGTGGAAGAAATTGAATATTGGACCGAAAACGTAGATAAAGGTGACGACGATGAAGAGTCTGCGTTGGTACTAGTGAAACCAACCGTTGCAGCTGTAGTGTTCGTATCGATGGGTTGGATCGACGTATTCACATTGTCTGTCGGTTGAGTCACAGAATCTGAAACGTTACCATCCGTATTCTGCCCCAGAGCAGAGCATATCGTCACGGCCGCAATGAACAAATGCAGCGTCGCACACACCATTGCACTCGACTCGCTTTTTATCATGCACACGGGCACACGTTATGCAGTAGTAGTAGTACTGAAGTACTACTGGCACGTTCTTTAATATTTCAAAGTCACTTTCATTCGTGGAGCGCATGCGCAATGCAGGATTATATAACTATGGTGCGATACAATGCAGCTCATGTTCTGGGGTTCTAGGTCCAATATTAACGCATATCGCTTCACAGTGAAGAACGGACCATTTGGGCAACACAGTATGGCTTGACAGCATCATGGCAGTGTTCCAAGCATCCCTATATAGTGTGCATATGTGTGCATAGGTGTGGGTTTGGGATGCAGACTGCTGACACACCAACACAATAAATACTCTCGCTGTTTCCTCACACCTGTGCCATGTGAGGTGGTGACTGCTGTATGGCTGTCACAGTCTGTGCCCTACACATTTCAATGAAGCTCACACTGATGTGCTGAGCAGAGATATGTAAAGAATATTAGTCCACAACGGTACAGTGGATTCCCGTCAGCCTTCGGCCTCACCGGGGACACTAGGCTATCACTGCGGCCATTTCTTTCACTCACAGGCCAGGTAGACTCTATGCCCTGTAAGAAAAGTCTGTGAGCAGTAACGCATAGCTTCAAGAAGGCTGGCTGCAGTGTCAGCTGTTTGAAAATGTCGGCAGACACTCGGGACAGGACCCTAACGCATAGGGGTCAAGCAAAAGTCATACAAATCTCGATCAACCACAAGCAGGCTTACATAAACAGAATTGCAGTTAAGCAGGGAACTTGGCAGGGTTGGAAATGTCTCCTAGCAACGACACAGGATGCCACAAGTGCTGTATAATTATAATCTAATACAATGTACCTCATGTCAGCCAACAGCCCAGAGGTCACACTATCAGATAACACTGTGGCATAGAAAAATTAAATAACTCCTCTGTCCATGAGCTACCTCCCCCAGTCCCCTTAGGTCTCATGGTTACCTCCTTCAAACATGATTACTGTAGATGGATCAGCAGTAATGCAGCCCTGTTGTGTGGGAAGGAGGGAAGGAGAGGAAGGAGATAGTTGAGGTCTGCACTCAGGGGCCAGAGTGTCTGAACATTACCACACTAACCACCAGAGGGTCCCAGCTACTAAGAGGCACAGCCTCCTAACACATGTGGGAAAAACAGAGTCAACACACAGATGCACCAAGAGGTCATTTGTAGGAAGGGGTCACCTCCTGGGAGATACACACCTCCAAGCCCGACAATAGAGTGCACAGGTTTACGCACGCATCTCGGAGGGAGCACCACAGCAGGGTGCAAAGAACCTGATGGATAGAAATGGGACCATTTGGCAAGGCAAAACAGCGAACACACACAAAGTCTTCACATGACACACACACTCACACACATGCACACATACAAAATACACATATACACACACACATACACATGCAAGCACACACACACACACACACCACAACACATACCACAAACACACATTTACCTTGCCTGATAAGGAGGGCAGCTTCGCCTTTAGCTGTGCACACAGCTCATCAACACCAGCCTCCGATGATGTGCGAATATGATGGAACAGACAAGCACCAATGGCCAGCGGCCATTCCGAACAATCAAAGTGAGGAACTGGCAGTCGCAGTGAACTGAAAATCCAAGTTTCAATGTTAACAGCCATGCCCAATGAAGGGGAATGTCGTAAGGCCACAGGCTTCAGCATGGTTGTGTGGGATGATGTGCGTACCTCTGCACCCACTGAGATAAGCTCTCAACTTCAACCAGGATCTCTGGTATGGACATAGCAGCGGTGAGCTGGAAGGCTCCTCTGATGTGGGACCAGTGGGCCTGGGGAAGGGAATGGTATGGTTGCATGAGGGAGGATGTGGTCACATGATGGAAAGATGTGGTCACATGAGGGAAAGATGTGGTCACATGAGGGAAAGATGTGGTCACATGAGGGTGTGTGTGTGTGTGTGTATGTGTGTGTGTGTGTGCGGGCAGCCAACTGGTGCCCAGCCCTTACCAGCACAGATGCACCAAACAAGGGACAGGTGTGAACAAATTGGGACCTGTGTAGACAAAGAAACTAATGGAGACAGGCCTCATCTTGGCCCCTCCCAGTACATGAATGGAACTTCTCTGCTTGAATCCTTCAGCCTCAGAAGCTGGCTTAGTCCCTTTACAACACAATGGAGTGTGGTGTAATTACAATTACATGTAACACCTTCTGAATGCATTGGGGGGAGTGGGGGAGGTTGTGGTTGGGCATGCTGGTGTGGAACATATGTTGTACATACATGGAAGCACATATAAGTGTGTACATGTGTGTGTGTGAGAGAGAGAGAGAGAGAGAGAGAGAGAGAGAGAGAGAGAGAGAGAGAGAGAGAGAGAAAGAAAGAGAGAGAGAGAGAACCTGAAACAAATGTAAGGTCAGGTCCAGTGGCAAGACTTGACTGTCGTTCAAGAGCTGTCATGTGTTTTAAAGTGTGTGAATTATGTGAATATGATAAATGACATCACTAATCACCCCATCAGGCTGACATACTGGTAAATGTTCCACGAGTGCAGATGTCTGTGACATCATGATGGGTGACTGGCAGTCACCCAGGGTGTTGCAAAAGAACATGCATTGAGGAAGGCAGCTGGCCACCCTGATGACAACGTGAAGTAGTCATGGTTACTGTACACAACGTTTCCATAGACCTGGAGTAATTACTGGCACGTGCACAAAATGTACCACACCAACACACCCACCATTGTTCTAGTTCACACAACTATTGACAAAATAACTGACTCACCTCAACTGAGCTTGTGCTAGAAGCTTGCAGTGGTATGAAGAACGAAATAGGGCTTCCTTGCCCTGAATGAATCAATTATACACATGGCTTCTCACCACCCATCTTTCATTTCCCTATCTCCCCCTCACCTACCCTCCTCCCTCACCCTACCCCACTCAGCCTTTCATTTCCCTATCCCCCCCCTCCTCACCCATCCCTCTATCTCCCCTACCCTCCCCCCCCCCCCTCCATGTCATGTACATCCTGTTCTTGTGTATACTGGAAGGCTCTGGCCAATTGAAGTTGGTCTACCCCTGGCAACAGAGAAAGAGCTATCTCCTTTTGCATCACAAAAGGAGAAGTCAATTATGACATCCCAGAGCCACATAGACATAGCTCACTTGCAACAGCTGGACGCCATTGGACCAGTCCCCAGGCCCACCCTCCCTGCTGCAAACACAGCTGCAGGGGATGGGCATACAGGTCTTCGCCAGGGCAGCAAAGAGTCGGCAGAAGGCATCACCAATGTCCCCACCAAACCCTCCAGAAGATGCGGGGAGAACCAGGTAGTGTTCATATAGAGTTTTCCTCCAGTAAAGATTACTTTGGGGGCAAGAAAGGTTGCAAGAAAGAGGATGGGGAGGAGGATGAAGAAGAGGGTGGAAGAGAGAAAAGGAATAGGAAGTGAGAAAAGGGAGAGGAAGGGAGAAAAGGGAGAGGAAGAGAGAAAAGGGAGAGGAAGAGAGTAAAGGGAGAGGAAGGAGAAAAGGGAGAGGAGGGAGAAAGGGAGAGAGAAAGGGAGAGGAAGGGAGAAAAGGGAGAGGAAGGGAAAAAGGGAGAAAAGGGAGAAAGAGGGAAGGGAAGAGGAGGAGAGGAGGGGGGAAAGAAGAGAGACAAGAAGAGAGACAAAAAGAGAGACAAGGTGGGGTGAGGTGGAAGGGATATACTGGATGTGAATAGAATGGTTTGGTGTTGTG
>JABACO010000016.1:7660107-7692607 GCA_013339895.1 Ephydatia muelleri | reverse complement strand
CCCCATCCAGCTCTACAGAAAGGAAACAGCGTAAGACAAAAATAAAATAAAATGGAGTAAGTTGGTTCTGATGAAAAAGAACAACATGCCTCTCAACTGGGCCAGTTTTACTGACATGGCTGCACGATATCCTACTAAAAGCTTCTGTGGAATAAGCTTGGCACTGTTGGGGTGGAACAAGAACGTAACTGCTAGCTGGAGGCTGACTCTTCTTGTATACAAAACCACATACACTTGTACTTTAGAACATGCACACACATGAACACACACATGCACACACCCATGTACACACACATGAACACACACATGCACACACATGAACACACACCCATGTACACACACATGTACACACACATGCACACACACATGCACACACACACATGCACACACATGCACACACACACATGCACACACACACATGCACACACATGCACACACACACATGCACACACACACATGCACACACACACATGCACACACACATGCACACACACATGCACACACACACATGCACACACACATGCACACACACATGCACACACACATGCACACACACATGCACACACACACACACACATGCACACACATGCACACACACACATGCACACACACACATGCACACACACACATGCACACACACGTGCATGACATATGATTTCCATCTTGCATGTCACAAGAAACTCTACATACCTTGACATTGCCTCTACAAGTCGTTGTCTCACATCATCTTGATCATCTAAAACCTTTGACAACACACATACATACATACATACATACATACATACATACATACATACATACATACATACATGCATACATACATACACACATACATACATACATACATACATACATAATAAATACACACATACACACATACACACATACACACACACATACATACACAAATAACAAAAGCAACAGAAGAAATGTCTAATCATGGCCACATGATTACATCATCATATTCTCACACTGGGATTTAGCAGCGCTGGCAGAAAACGATGTCTGAAATAAGGTGCTCTGAACATATGTGCCTCCCTGATGGCTTGTGGAACCACACCATTCTTTCTGAAGTCCTCCATGGCCTCCCTCACATCCATCAATGCACTCTTGAGCTATGTGAACCACACCAGAGGTGGTACAATGCAGATCAAAGGTTAGTTAATAGTGACCTCTGCAGCTATGTGACCACACCAGAGGTGACCTCAGTGTACAATGCAGATCAAAGGTTAGTTAGTAGTGACCTCTCTAAATGCATGCACTATTGATCTCTAAATTTTATCATGCGACCATTAAAGCAGGATCCTATTAGGTAAGATCTATGCGCTTTCCCCACCCCTCTCACCACCCCCACCCCTCTCACCACCCCCAGTCAATACAGAGATGATACCTCATGGGAAGAAGGGGGTGTGGCAGTACTGACAGATGACATCTCAGTGGACGGGTCGTGTTCCTGGGTTGAAGGTGAGGGGGGGAGGAAGAGGGGAGGAGGAAAGGAGGAGGGAAGGAGGGAAAGGGGAGGAGGGAAGGAGGGAAAGGGGAGGAGGGAAAGGGGAGGAGGGAAGGAGGAGAGGAAGGGGAGGAGGGAAGGAGGAGAGGAAGGGAGGAGGAGGGAAGGAGAAGAAGGGGAGGAGGAAAGGGGGTGGAGGCCTCCAATCATACAGACAAGTGAGCACTATAGCCAACCTGAAGGTCGTCCAATCGTGTTCGGGCGAGGACACGATACTCCTCCACCGTTGAGTGTGAATTTGGCACACATTTCATGAGACAGGACATGTGCACCTGTGCACAGGTGATGTCATGTGAATGTGAGGGGGGGGGGGGGATATATGTTGCCCACCTTCAGACATTCAGAGGGCTCAAAAGGTACAACATCTCTGAGGCATCGCATAAAGAACTGCAGCGATCTCTTTGGCGTGAGCAAACCAGATTGTGGGTCAGCAAACGTTTGCTTGAATGTGTGAAGAGGCAGACATCTTGTTTAATTGCAACATATAGTTTTGTTCACATACATGTACACACACATGAACACACCTATACGATGAATGAAGTGCACACACACACACACACACACACACACACACAAATACACACGCTCACACACACACAAATACATGCTCACACATATACATGCATCCATAAACACATACATACATATACACATTAACACTCACACATACACAGACACACTTTACTATAAACACTTGAACGGTTGTTCTGGTACGAGTAAGAGAATAACTTTTTCCACTATGGAAATTCTGTTCACCCAAACATGGCTCCTCCCCAAACTTATTAATGTGAATACTAATCACATTCATTGACATGGGTTCCATGGGACTACAGAAGTCTTAAGGGAAAATGTTCAACCGTGTAACCACACACATGCCATACCTGGAACCAGTCTTTGTAAGAGGGGAAAAGATGGCTGCCTTCTTGGCCACAGTGTCTGGCCAACACAAGAGCGCAGTAGAGGGTATGTGGCTCCATGTCAGATATCGCCATGGACACCATGGTATGTATGGTGTCTAAATGAGGAAAGGTGAGGGGAGGGGAGGGGAGGGGAGGGGAGGGGAGGGGAGGGGAGGGGAGGGGAGGGGAGGGGAGGGGAGGGGAGGGAGGGAGGGGAGGGGAGGGGAGGGGAGGGGAGGGGAGGGGAGGGGAGGGGAGGGAGGGGAGGGGAGGGGAGGGGAGGGGAGGGGAATGAAAGGAAGACTAGATGAGGTAAATGAAGTATTAGTTGCTAACCATTCAGTCTTTCAGGTGCGTGAGGGATGGGTAGTTAACAGACAGGCAGCAAAACCCAATATAGCTGCCCAGTTGATCTGAAAGTGTGTAACATCAACAAATGATTCACACATACAAACACACGTGCACACACATCACATGCACTGACACAAACAATATAACACACAATACACGTGTACACAGAGGTGCAAAAAGATTATACACAAGTACACAACTATACTGTAGACATACACAATCACATATACACATACACATACACACTCACACAACACACACACACACCTCCTCTTCTACCAACTCTTGGATAACCTTAACACACTCATCAGCACCTAAGATTTCTGCAATCTAAAGATTTTCAAATAAAGCACACCATTGCACACAAGCCCCACCCGTGTCCAACCTTCTTGTAGAGTGCCAGGCAGTGGGGGGGTAGAGAGGTATACGAACACTGGGGGTGAATGGACAGGGCACCCGTCACTGGGTGTGCAAAAAAGGAGCACGAGAAAGGATGTGAATTGACAGGAAGTAAATGCACCAGAGAAGGTTAGCTAAGTTAGATAACCACCAATGGTTAATAAAACCATACCTGGCTGCAATGGAGGCGTGTGCACGTGCCTGGCGAGCAGAGAGACACAGAATTGTGTTGCTATGGCAGCAGGACACCTGACCAGTGCCTCCAGAGGTGAGCACACACACAAGGGATGATGAGGAAGTGAGTAGGTGTCTGAGAGGGAGGGAGGATGGGAAGGAAGAAATGATTGGTGGATTAATCAGGAAGGAGAGGAGGGAAAGGAAGAGGAAGGGAGGAGGAGGAGAGATGGCACGGGAGAGAGAGGGAGGAGGCACGGGGAAGAAGGTCCGGAGTGAGGGAGAAGGGAGGAGAGGGAGAAGAGGAGGAGGGAGACTAGGAGGAGGAGGGAGGAAGGGAGGAGGAGGCAGAAGGGTAGGAGGAGGAAGATCAGTGAGAGGAGAGAAGGGAGGAGGAGGGAGAACGGGGAGGGAGGGAGGAAGGGAGGAGGAGGGAGAAGGGAGGAGAGGGCGAAGGGAGGAGATGGGAGAAGGGCAGGAGGAGGGAGAAGGGAGGAGGAGGAAGAAGGAGGAGGAGGGAGAGGAGGAGGAGGGAGAAGGGCAGGAGGAGGGAGAAGGGAGGAGGAGGGAGAACGAAGGAGGAGGAGGGAGGAAGGAGGAGGAGGGAGAAGGGAGGAGGAGGTGAGAATGGGCAGGAGGAGGAGAAGGGAGGAGGAGGGAGAAGGAGGAGGAGGAGAGGAGAGAAGAAGGGAGGAGGAGGGGAGAAGGGAGGAGGAGGGAGAAGGGAGGAGGAGGGAGAGGAGGAGAGGAGAGGAGGAGGGAAGAAGGGAGGAGGAGGAGAAGGGAGGACGGAGGGAGAAGGGAGGAGGAGGGAGGAGAGGGAGGAGGAGGGAGAAGGGAGGAGGAGGGAGAAGGAGGAGGGGGAGAAGTGAGGAGGGAGAAGGGAGGAGGAGGAAGGGAGAAGTGAGGAGGGAGAAGGAGGAGGAGGAGAAGGAGGAGGAGAGTAGGCGGAGGAAGGGAGGAAAGGGGAAGGAGGGATGGGGATAATCGATAGGGAAGCAGGTACCTTCAACTATCTTCTGGGCTGCAAGGAGAGTTTGTTCCTTCATAGCTCCATTTCTGATCTCCCATTCCATGTGGTTCAAGTGCCAATGTCACCAGGAATCCAGTCACGCCTGTTGTACAAGAGCGAGTGTGTATATGTGTGTGTGTGTACGCATGTATGTATGTATGTATGTATGTATGTATGTATGTATGTATGTATGTATGTATGTATGTATGTATGTATGTATGTATGTATGTATGTATGTATGTATGTATGTATGTATGTATGTATGTATGTATGTATGTATGTATGTATGTATGTATGTATGTATGTATTTGTGTGTACGCAAGTATGTGTATGTGTGTGATGTGTATATGTGTGAGTATGTGTGTGTGCATGTGTGAGTGGTACCTATAACAACTTCCTCTGCTTCTCGTCCCTGATGACGGCTCAGGGCCAGTACAGATGACATCAGGTAGTCCAGGAGGATACCTACCCTACCCTCTGCATCCATTCTGTGAGCATTTACAAGTAACATTGACATGACAACTGCCACACCCACACCCACACACACATACATATACACACCCACACACACATACATATACACACCCACACACACATACATATACACACCCACACACACATACATATACACACCCACACACACATACATATACACACCCACACACGCATACATATACACACACACATACACACATACACATATACACACATATGGAGCCTTGCAATTGAACAACGCCAAAAGGTGGTCTCTTTAGATAAACAAACTGTGCCTTACAGTAGCCAAGAGACACCTCCCTAGCCAAGAGACACCTCCCTTACAGTAGCCAAGAAACACCTCCCTTACAGTAGCCAAGAGACACCTCCCTTACTGTAGCCAAGAGACACCTCCCTTACTGTAGCCAAGAGACACCTCCCTTACAGTAGCCAAGAGACACCTCCCTTACTGTAGCCAAGAGACACCTCCCTTACTGTAGCCAAGAGACACCTCCCTTACAGTAGCCAAGAGACACCTCCCTTACTGTAGCCAAGAGACACCTCCCTTACAGACACCTCCCTTACTGTAGCCAAGAGACACCTCCCTTACAGACACCTCCCTTACTATAGCCAAGAGACACCTCCCTTACAGTAGCCAAGAGACACCTCCCTTACTGTGCACACATCCCAAAGATGTCCACCACTCCTTCTGTATGCAATGTCCACAGGAGCTCCAATGGCAGTCGTCCAAGGCCCTGCAAGAGAGAGTTTCAGCTGGGCACATATAAGGAGTGACATGTTCAGAGTCATATGGAACACTGTGCCATGGACATATATGGTTGTAGCTACATGGGGAAGTCCCACACTGGGGAATTGCCCAATGTGAAATAACTTGTATGTCCAGAGGGTTATATTGAATATCAATGATTAACTAACATGCATGCATCTTAACCAGACAAGCGATTAGCTTTCCAATCATTAGTAAATAGCCATTTAATTACTAAATACATCATTAATTAACTCTGATTTTAATGAAATACTCCTTCTACCCCCATGTGTCTTTGTAATTAGAGTATTTAATACTCTAATTCATGGGAGCAGAAGAGGTATGCTTATCAGTGAAGGGTGTGGTGTGAGGATGGTCAACTTGCCTTTAGCAAACAAGTGGTGAAGTGGTTTGGGTGCAGCAAGAATGAGCTGCGGAAGGCCAACGCTAGGTTCACCCACATAGCCAGTGTTTCCTACAAAAAAACGAGGCGGATAACATGTCATAGGCTTCGAAAATATAAACTTAGCGCTCGTGTATGACCTTTTCGTGCGGTTGTAAAATGTAGGCATGGTCTTGAATACTGGTGTCCACTATTTCAAGTATTCCTTGAACAACGTGAGCCGTGGCCAGTAAACTAGTCTGTTGGCCGAGCAGCGTGGATTGAGCCTCAACGAGCGAAATGGCGTCTGAAATGCTCACTGATAAGGGTAAATAGTAAAAAAAAAAAAAAAAGTCGTACAGAGCTCGTGAGCCTTACGTGTCGCCATCAGTTTCCCATCGCTTGTATCGCAAGCCTTATGGATAGTGGAGGGTCAGAAATGTATTAAAATCACAAATTTACTGCATACCTCGTGGAGCGCGCCATGCAAGTCTAGATGCTTATATATCAGCTGCTCGGCAGCTTGGTATATGGTTTCCATCTCTCTATTGTGCTATTAATTATTTACATCAGTTTGCAGCATGTCACGTGGTGACCGATAAACCTGTTTGTCCAATGCCCCCCCCCCCCCCCCCCCCAAATGTTTTGGCAATTCAAGCGGGGATACGGGGGGGGGGGGGGGGGGGGGGGGGGGCCGGGACCTTAGTTTGAACAATTCAATTAACAGTGCAGGCCATCTATGTGATGGCGACCAATGCTAGCTGCGCTAATAGTGATCGAAGACTAGGCAGACCAGACCGGCTCTGCAAACGACTTCACAAGTTGCTGTCGGTTTTAGCTGTCCCTGACTCACATGCTAAATCTACTAATGCAGCTACGCAAGATGCCTCAATGAAGCTGGTTGTTTTCTGTCCTCGCGTTTCAAGACGGGGGCCGCGCACAGCTTGCAACGATACATACGACGATACGTGTCTAAATTAATACTTATTAATCAACTACACTCCATAAATGACGTCACGGGTGCTCTTTGTGCGCCTAAAATCAGTACCTCTCAGAACGACTTTGGTTAGGCATTTTACCAGACCCGTAACGCTGATGTAATCCATCCGCAGCTGCGGGAATAAGGGTCTGGGTACGAGACTACCAAAGAGAGAAAAGCGTGACGTCAGCGATTACCGATTTCTTTTGCAAACGGCAATTTCGGATGCAACAGAAAATGGTGAATATATGTATCTTAACTCTTTGGACGCCACGCTAGTTCATATATGCATGCGTACATGCATATACACACAACCGTTATGAATTCTACATGAAAGTGTAAGTAATACATGTGTGGGTTGCAACTTCATGATGCATGCATGCAAATACTTGCTGCACTTGTGACCTTATAAGTACACGACATGTTTGGTTACTTTATAATTGTATACTTATGTTTCTTCTGAAGAGCACATTGTACAGATGACTTCACAGAGCACCCGTGACGTCATTTATGGAGTGTAATTGATCAATAAGTATTAAGTTAGACACGTATCGTATCGTCGTAATATGTATCGTTGCAAGCTGTGCGTGGCCCCCGTCCTTCAAAGCCAGGGCAGAAAACAACCAGCTTCATTGACGTCAGCATCTTGCGTAGCTGCATTAGTAGATTTAGCATGTGAGTCAGGGACAGCTAAAACCGAAGCGACACAGACGTATGCTTCTGGGTATTTGTGCAACAAGTGCTTCAACTCCATCGCCAAATATTCTGGCTTAAAGGAAGAGCTGTTGTACAAGCTTTCCAAGGTTCACCACAGTAGCAGCAGCGCTAGCAGCAGCAGTGGTGCAGGCACGTCTGAAATTAGTCAAGGCACGAAACGTAATGCTGATGCTGCTCTACAAGGAGCGAATGCTGTTAAGGTACATATTTTGCTGTTGTTAGATGAGTCTTACAGTATAGTGATGCGTGTCTGCATATCATTTAGGTTGTTATGACGTATGATGGTTGCGAGAAAAGGTACGTCTTGTCGCCGAAAAGGGAGCGGATTAATTGGAAAGTCATTAGGTCGCAACTTTAAGCGAGCGTTTGCACAGCATTCGTTAGAATCCGAGGAGATGGGAAAGCATCTGTTGGCTAGAATTCATAAGATGATCCGTGTAGAGATGAAAAATGTTCTCAAAGAGAGTACAGTCACAGTTACAAATTCTGACAGAGATGTCTTTACAACACGTACTTGGGAAAGTCATTACACTGAGCTATAGCGTATAGTATCAGTTCTGCTAGGCATCTTAGATGCTTGCATCCCAAAACACAGTTCAAGGAGACAGTGCATCATAGCTGGAGTTATAGCTATTCTTGTCAAATCTCATGGCAGATATACTCTTGCTCATTTTTTCACATCATTGGTACTTTATTCAGGACATGCAGCAAAACAGGTATTTGCATGCATGATTATAAAATGATCGTGATCAGGTTGTTTATTGTAATTAATATCATATAGGTGTACTCAAGGCTGAGAAGCTTGGCCTATGTCTATCCGTCACTAGTACTCTTAAACTACTTGATGTTCTAGGTACCAACCACAACCATATTGTTATGGGTTGGGTTAAAGAACTAAGCAAGCTTACAACAACCAGTCATGTGAGAACAATTTCTTTAAGAATTGGTGGAAAGGTATTTATTTCACAGGGCTTCATAACAGGCTTACCAACAGCTCAGATGTTCAATGATTCTTTTTCAAGCACATACTCCTCTTTTGGTATAGATTCACTAGCGGAAAATCTTTATGCATCTACTCCACCATCATCTCCATCGTTGAGTGAATACAGCTTTGTGGGAAACTTTTCCCCTATTACTCCAGAAGTGTCTTGTGTTTCCAGTGATGAGAGTGATGACATCCCATCTGAACCCTATGAGTATCCCTCTCAATCAACGCCTGTTCCAGCAGGTAAAATGAAGCTTTAAAAATATTACATTTTACTAGTTTTTGTATTCCACAGGTATAGGTAGTGAAGGCAATGAAGAATGGTATGGATTTAGGCTGGTAGGGGATAATGTTGACAAGAATGTCAAACCTAGGGACATGCGTCTTAACAGCCAGACCACTTCCTTGCACTATTTTCATACCTATGCTGTTAAGGATAGGATATGTTTCAGTCATTTAAGTACTGACCCCATTGAGATCGTTCAGGACAGTATTAACTTCGAAATGTTCTACCCAACTGTTGGAGATAACACTCAAACTTAGTAGCTAGGATGTTTGTACAACGTATTCCTGGTCTGCAAAGTTTGTCGGCTGAGGCTACACATCACATCAAACGCCAGTACTCAAAGCAGATGGCTTTGAAATCAGAAGTGGTATGTTCCTACTTACTATTACATACATTCCTAATTAATTATTATTAATGCACAGGTGCCATTGGGAGTGATGCTAAAAAATGAAAATGTTCTAGGAGATATGATAGATATCTTAGATGGATTACACCAGTATATTCCTACTACAACCTCCCAGACTTTGGATGTTTGTACAAGAGCTGTTGAAGTCAAGCTACACAATTTTAGCTACATTCTTTTGGGTGGTGATCAACTGACGATAGCGAGAATTCGGGGTAGCCAAAGTATACTTTCAAACTCAGACAATGGTTTTGAGGGGTTTGTACCTGATAGAAGATTGGCACACAAAGATGTGCTTTATGGAGGTAACCTGGTTTCTTGATTATACTAGGTGTGCATAACCTGAATGGGTTGCTAATAGGGTTTGGAATTTGGTCATGACATTGCACCTTTTCTGTTGCGATTGATGCACAGGTGATATGGAAGAGGCTGTACAGTTCTTGCTCAGGTATGGATACTGGGACTCTCTTCCAGCTAAGAAACGTCATCAACAGACGGAATGTTATTACAGACGTCAGCAAGGACCTTACTGCTTGTAAAGAGTTTATGCAGCTGGCAACTATAGCACATGTCATGTCAGCTGCAATTCACATAGCAGGAGTCACAAACATGTCTGAACTGTCCTCAAAGATTATGTCAACTGATAAGCCTATGGCAGCGGTGAAGTCATTAGTGAAAACATTGATCAGTGAAATGGTCAGAATTGAATACATTGCTGGGACATCTGAGTCAACCTGCCCTTCAATAAGCAGTGTACAGGAGTACGCTAAGGAGACACTGTCACTGGGCTTACTACTCTTAGAATTCAAAGATGGTATTCGAGAGAGGGGATGGGAACAGAGTCCTAAGATGTTGGAAATATTTTCTTCTTTTTTTTCGCGCTACTACATAAAAATTACTGCACAGAAGCATTCAACATACAGATGCAGTATTACTATATCTTGCCCAAACGGTATGCTGAACAGATGTTGTGGGGCCGCTTCATCAACAGTGAGGGTGGACCTGGATACAACATACCAGCTGACCTACACATGGAACACCTCAATAAACTACTGAAGGGCACAATCTGCCATTTGGGTGCCAATAAAACTCCTCAGGCAATTATCAGAGCTGGGAAAGCCTCGGCGCTCTAAAATGTATCCTTGAAGAGTTTGACAAAAGTACTGGTGTATGGGTTACAACCAACCATACGACAAGGTCAGAAGCTGAAGATCTGATGAAGATGGTCGCAGAGCTCTCACAGAACAAGGTGTTCTCTCATAAGCCTGGAAGAAAGCATAAAATATTTCCATCCATTCAATGCAACAAGCTGTTGGAGTCAATCAATCAGAAAAAGCTTGACCTCTGGATGACTCAGAAGGTTGGAGAAATCCTTAAACTTTCACCTTTTTCTCACTAGAGATTTAAACTTGTGCATGTAATTGTCCAATTGTATTTGTAAGTAATGCTTTGCCTTGAGAGTAACGGTTCAGACGTAAACATTGCTAAATGTGTGTGGAATGGTACCTACAGGTCCCAGACACTATACATATATAAGGGAGACCAAGGGAGGGGGCCTCTATCAGTCATCAGCCACTGCAGTGCACAAGTCTCCCAACCTCAACATTTCTGGCATAGTGTGTATTCATGCAATTAATGATTTATATCCAGTTGATGGAATAGCAGTTGCTTGTAATTTAACAGAATGAAATGGGAAAAGATTTACAATCACAACTATGTGTTGTACATTTGCATTTAGCAGCACAAACATCACAGCATTTACAACCTGCAGTGCTATTGTTAGTACAGTCAAAATAAGACATGAGCTTAGCCCTTCTGCACTCTTCTTGGCCCCTGCAATAAAGTTCCATTTCCTTGCTTTGGAATCTAAAATCGGACGTTTTCCAAAACAGTACAGCATTAGATGGGAGACTTTCTACCAGCTCAACCACACTCCTGAACATATGATTCAATGTCAGATGAAGGTCCCCAATGGATGACCTGGTGTACATCTACACAGTCTATGCCCATGCCAAATGCTATGGTACATATCACCACACGAAGAGGAGCATGGCTTGTACCAAAAGAGGTTACAATAGAATCTCGTATGGACTTTCGTGTTACACCTGTATACATGTCCACAAGGCGAAATTTGGTGCCCCAACTGGTTCAGTGAACTCTTGCTTTAGTGAAGAATGAAAGAAGTGGTACAGTTCTGCACACTCTTCACACCTTCTACAGTAAATTATTACCCTTGGCAGTCGACATCTAACAGCTCTAAGCTTATCAACCAGTGGTGTAAAGACATCTTCTATGCTCGCTTTCACACGCTTTCACACGTACTGAATAACTGATATTAGGCTTATCTGGTGATGAAGACACAATGACTGTGTCAATAAGATCCAAACTAGTGATGACGTTCTCTCTTTGTGGTTGTGGCAGTTGCTGTCATGGCCATGATGTGGACGTGTGGTGGAATTAAGCTTCTTACTGCTCCAAGATTTCTAAATTCCTGTTGAAAAAAGTCACCCCTACAAATAAGGACATGACAGTATGAAAGCAATTTTAATAATGCAGAAGGTAGCTAACCATTTGGGAACACAGTGGACTACAAAAGCCACCAAATTACTTTTATACACAGGAGTCCTGAGCATTTCTCTCCATGTCGTGTTTTGCAACAAACTTTCTGGATCTATAAAGACTATTTGAACCTCGCCTCTTAGTATGGCTTCACATTGGGCACGGTCATCCGTTTCGCTATTTATAAACACTGCTGAAACACCTTTAGAGTTGAGAGCTGTTACCTGTGCAGTCATAAAAAGCTGTTAGTGAAGCCTAATTTTATAATGAGTTGCAACATACTTGGTCGTTCATCAAGGCAATTAGCGGCGACAGGACGATCACAATGCTTCCAACGCGCCCATAGAGGTAGTCAAAGGCGAACGGTAGCACGGAGAAGCACAACGATTTACCACTCCCAGTGGGGAGAATGAGGAATACATCATTTCCTTGCATAAAACTCTTCACGGCTTTAAGCTGATTTTCCCTAAGCGAGGGATATCCCAGCTTTACACAAGCTTTTAAGATGATGGCGTCGAGATCGTGACTATTAAAACGATGTGTCTACTTAATACTTATTGATCAATTACACTCCATAAATGACGTCACGGGTGCTCTGCATTCTGATAAAATCGGTTGCTCTCAGAACGACTTTGGTTAGGGAGCGTCCATAAATGATGTCACGCTTTATTGATGAATATTGGACCATACATACATATGTTGTCCAAATTTGTCACAAAAGTAAGAACCTTACCCCCATACCCCAGCTTTAAATGATGTCACGTTTCGTTACACCATACCCCCCCCCCCCCCCCCTCCTTCACTTTAAGGATGAAATTTATTCTCTTTTCCACAGCAGGCTGGTTTCAATCAATCAGCTATTGTATGGATGTACTAGTATAGTAATTGTTCAATTCGGTACCTGTTATTATCTTTTGTGTAAATTATTAATATTTGGCTTTCAATGTCAGTTCACACATGCTAGCAGTGTTTGTAATCACTTTAAACACAGTTTACAAGCTACAGTGTATCTTCTTCCCATGGTTCTTGAAAGTGTTCATGCAATGTAATTACTGGGAGTTGATCCCCTACATGGGGAACACTATCAGGTGGAATGTTTTGTGTTGCTCAGTAGCAATGTCTTCAATATTCACCCAATCTGCTGCTTCTCCATCAGGGTGGTCACCAGTTATTACTAACACTTCATTTCCCAATCTTATGACAATACGTCGAGGAACTACAAGGTAGTCAATGATTGGGGCTCCTGTGAATGCATCTTTCCATGCCGTCCGCAGTTGACAATTCATCCTGGCCTTGGCCTTGAGTAGTGTTTTCCTCCGCCGGTTTGTGTGATAGGCTGCTCCAAAAGCCTAAAAGCTGTCCTTTCTTCTTAAGGGACACCTTTGCTTGCTCCTCTTCAAACTTAGCGACAACATCGGACAAATTGTGCGCTTTTTTTCACGTCATTCCAGATCTTGATGGAATTTTCATGATTCATTTGATCTGTCTGATTTGTGTGTGCCTTCTTGTAGGCTTCGCGCACGCGGAAGTACGATTCCCTCTTGTTGCCAACTGGCGCCGGCATCATTACCTAGTATCAATGATAAATAAATATTCACTTTTTAAAATAAATTAACAAGTCACGCTGTTGTTACCATACATACATACCCAATGTATCATGTCCAATCCAGTCACGTTAGGGGGAATCATACATACATATGGTCAGCGTGACATCATTTGTGAACGCTCCCTTAGGCAGACCCTCTTTCCGCGTAGTGGTGATGTAATCCATCCGCAGCTGCGGGAATCAGGGTCTGGGTACGAGACTAGGGGGGGGGGGGGGGGAGTTACAGCGCTTCCCCATACCCCCTAGCTGGGCGGGAGGGGTGCCCCCCCTCCCGCACCCTCCCCGCGGTGGCCCCGCCTACTACTCCGGCCCACCCATAGCCACACCTTCCATGCCCCCCCCCCCCCCCCCCCCCAAATTTTTTGTGATATATGTCTAGTCTCGGCCCCAGACCCTGTCACAGCAGCGGTTTGGCATGGATTCGGAAGCTTTGCTACTGGTGCCATGTGCTCGCCACATGCGAGCTATTATATGATACAATTACGTGGACGGGCGAACTCTGCATGGATTGCATCATCGCTACGTGAAAGGGGCTGAAAGCTTTACTGTAGACTAATAATACTACTGCTGTAGCGATGATGTAATCCGCTGTGAGATGTTACTGTAGCGGTGATGTAATCCGCTGTGACAAGGGTCTGGGGACTAGACTACGCCAGTACCGTAGATATTATAATCTCCTCCCCTCCCCTTCCCTCTGTATAATATCTATGACTGTCATTGGCGTCTTTGTCAAGGAATACCACAGTGCTTACTTACTTACTGTTTTAGGAAGCCACAGTTAAATAATCAAAACAAGCGTCTCACAGCCTTTCCCACACCTTCTCCTCTTCATATAGAACCCCTACCTGCTGTGTCCCCTCCATACCCTGCTGTGTCCCCCTCCATACCCTGCTGTGTCCCCTCCATACCCTGCTGTGTCCCCCTCCATACCCTGCTGTGTCCCCTCCATACCCTGCTGTGTCCCCCTCCATACCCTGCTGTGTCCCGTCCCCTCCATACCCTGCTGTGTCCCCCTCCATACCCTGCTGTGTCCCCCTCCATACCCTGCTGTGTCCCCTCCATACCCTGCACACAAAGAGAGATTGCATCAAGCACTACCTACAGTTTAAAGTGTGGACCTGGGTTGTTAATGAACTCATAGCAATTGAAACAAAACAATTAAAACCACATACGAATCTTCCATGCCTGAAAATAGCACAACTATTTATTCAAAGAAGGATTTCAAACGTCAGTTGAGTGTTCATGACCAGTAGAGGTGAGGGTGACTGCTGTGGTATTGGGAGTCGTGGAATGCTGCATGCTGTCAAATATGATGGGAGTGGTGGCACTTCTGCTGTTATTAAGAGGTGTGATCAGGCTATTAAGAGGTGTGGCCAGGCTATTAAGAGGTGTGGCCAGGCTATTATGATGGGATGAGTTAGAAGAACGCTTATTGTGTCTCAGGCCACTCCCCTTCACCAACGGAAAAGAAGAGCTATGTGCCATGCTTTGCGGAGTACCCAGAGAGTGCGCGTGTGGGTTGGGATTGTGTTCCGGGGACCTGCTGAAGGGGAGGTGGGCGGGACGAGGTGCTCCCAAGGTGCCCCCACCCCCCAAGCCACGCCCCTGCCTGGCCAACGTGAGGTCCTTCTCGAGCGTGTCTATGCGTGCTTTGAGTTTATCGTTCTCCTCCCTTGCTGCTCTTAGCTGGAACTGTAGGCTTCTGATGTCCACGTCCTTCTGGTCAAGCTGGGTCCTGTAGTACTCACTGTCATCCCCGTGGGCGTAGCCGGGGAAAGAGGGAACCTCTTGCGTTCCCCCGTGACCCCTCTGGGCAGTAGGGTTGTCAAAGAGGGTGGGGTTGGGGGAGGGGCAGAGGGGGGGAGGTGGGTACATCGCCTGTTGTTGCCGCTCCAGACTGCTGATGGAGTCGCTGCTGCCGTCTGAGCGATGAATGGTTGTGGGCGGAGCACTTGGGAGGGGCCCGTACTCAGGGTGTATGTCTTCACCGTTGTCGTGGTTACTGGCGGCTGCAATGCCATCCACCCTCAGTACAGGTGATGGGAGGTGGGGGGGGTAGGGGTCCATACTCAGGATGGTTATCATAACCATCGTGCTCAGCAGCTGTGCAGAGGAGACAGGCAAGGGGGAGAGGAGAAGGCGAGAGGGGAGGGGGAAGGGGGAGGGAGAGAGGGGAAGGGGAAGGGGAAGGGGAAGGGAAGGGGAAGGGGAAGGGGAAGGGGAAGGGGAGGGAGAGAGGGAGGTCAACCTAACACCAGTAATCTCAGCCAGTGTGGACTTACTATGGCTTCCAGCAGCAGGGTCATCCTCAACAAATTTGCTGTAATCAGGTCTTGGTGGCCTACTTCCTGTCAATATATTCTGAGAAGCAACTGTGGAGACGTAGAGAGTGCTATTAATAGCAACAACCATGTGAGCAGAAGTTGGTGGCAGGATGCTATTTATTGGCCTCAGACATGCCAAGCCCGGAAATAATATTTTTAGAAGACATCATCATGTAGTACGCTAAGTCCTGTGTGGACAGTTGGAGATACACACATGCACACAGGCATACAATGTTTGGCGTAATAGTGATGACATGTACATGTAGACACACGAGGTCCATGACTCTACACAACAGATACTTGTACCCCTGCAATGGTTACCCCAGCAATGGTTACCCCAGCAATGGTTACCCCAGCAATGGTTACCCCAGCAATGGTTACCCTAGCAATGGTTACCCCAGCAATGGTTACCCCAGCAATGGTTACCCCAGCAATGGTTACCCTAGCAATGGTTACCCTAGCAATGGCTGCCTTAGCAATGGTTACCCTTAGCAATGGCTATCCAAGCAATGGTTACACTAGCAATGGCTACCACAATTCATTAGTTACCAGTATGCTAGATTGGAATGACATTCCCCTCATAGTTAAAAGGCATTTCCACAATTCTACAGAAGCCCAAGAAACAGTTTGCTATTTAAAATTAAAGCAATGAGCTGATGTGTGCACGCATCACAAGTAGTACTGATACCTGGTGAAGGCATGTTACCACCGACTGGTGTATCCTGTTGAGTATCTATGTGGAGGAGGAGGAGGGGGGAGGGATGATGGCACAGAGGGTAGAGGAGGGGAGGGATGATGGCACAGAGGGAAGAGGAGGGGAGGGATGATGGCACAGAGAGAAGAGGAGGGGAGGGATGATGGCACAGAGGGAAGAGGAGGGGAGGGATGATGGCACAGAGGGAAGAGGAGGGGAGGGATGATGGCACAGAGGGAAGAGGAGGGGAGGGATGATGGCACAGAGGGAAGAGGAGGGGAGGGATGATGGCACAGAGGGAAGAGGAGGGGAGGGATGATGGCACAGAGGGAAGAGGAGGGGAGGGATGATGGCACAGAGGGAAGAGGAGGGGAGGGATGATGGCACAGAGGGAAGAGGAGGGGAGGGATGATGGCACAGAGGGAAGAGGAGGGGAGGGATGATGGCACAGAGGATGGAGGAGAAGAAAGAGGAAGAGCAGAATATGACAAATATGTGATGGGGGCATGATAATTGGATGGCGGTGGAAGGTGTATGGTGGTAACACTTGGTACAGAACGGTACCGACCATTCTGGAACTGCTTTGATAGTGTGGGAAACCCTAACGGCTGGGGTTCACCATAAACATCAAACGGTTCCAGAATGGTTGAAACCGAATCTAAGAGATAATTGTAAGAGGCTAGAAGGATCCAGAAGAGTACGCTTACTTTCGCCTTGCGGTGCCGTATCTCTTATCAGTTTATTAGCGGCCTTCAACAATACCCTCGATATGTGGAGCTGCACTTTTTGGCGCTTGATACCTTCGATCAACACATCAAGTGGGTGGCCATTGTAATTCTCGCCGCACTGATTCAACGACTCTACCAGTTCGGCCACTTTATCCGAGGTTGTCGCTTTCGACTTGATTCTATCGGCGCTATTGTCATCAAGCACCCCTTTGGACCTCAAGTAGGGAAGGTAGCGCGCAGGGTCTCCGAGTTCTCTACATAGGAAGTCGCGATGCTCGTTCAAGACTTGCAGCTTAAGACTCCGTACTTTTTCGTCACTCGATTGTTTTTCTGTCATTTTCGTACGCCCAATATTAAATGGCACCGCAGAAGCGTACAATTAATAACATAATCCTTGGTAATGAAATTTACACATCCACGCACGCATCCATCGCACAAGCAACACATCAATAAACATCTGCACACATAAACACACACACAAATATCCGTCTGTGTCTGTTTCGGTGATGATAGTATTTCTTTCATTGGTCAGTTTTGAGCTTGAACAGGGGCGCTTGAAGGCCCAGAACCTGAACATGTGAATCACAGAGTATGCTGCTTAATAACAGCTCCAATTCATGAAGGGTACACATTTTAGGATCAAGGCAGTGTGGCAAATATGCACAAAAAAATTAGTTTTCAACAATGTTGGGCAAACTGCGAGTCAGGTTTATTGTGCATGAGGTGGTGTGAAGGATGGAGGATGTGTGAAGGGTGTAGTGGATGGAGTGTAGGGATGTGTGAAGGGTTGTAGTGGAGGAAGAGATGTGGAGAGATGTGTGAAGAGGTGGAGGAGTGACGTGTGAAGGATGTGTAGGGAAGGGAGTGTAGGGATGTGTGAAGAGCTGTAGTGGAGGGAGGGATGTGTGAAGAGCTGCAGTGGAGGGAGGGATGTGTGAAGAGGTGTAGGATGTGTGAAGGGGTGCAGGGGAGAGAGTGATGTGTGAAGAGGTGTAGGATGTGTGAAGGGGTGCAGGGGAGAGAGTGATGTGTGAAGAGGTGTAGTGGAGGGAGGGATGTGTGAAGAGGTGTAGGATGTGTGAAGGGGTGCAGGGGAGAGAGGGATGTGTGAAGGGGTGCAGGGGAGAGAGGGATGTGTGAAGAGGTGTAGTGGATGGAGGAGTGGAGGGATGTGTGAAGGGGTGTAGTGGAGGGGAGGGAAGGATGTGTGAAGGGGTTTAGTGGAGGGAAGGATGTGTGAAGGGGTTTAGTGGAGGGAAGGATGTGTGAAGGGGTTTAGTGGAGGGAAGGATGTGTGAAGGGGTTTAGTGGAGGGAAGGATGTGTGAAGGGGTTTAGTGGAGGGAAGGATGTGTGAAGGGGGGGTGTAGTGGAGGGAAGGATGTGTAGTGGGGCACACTGAATGGTGAAGAGGAGGGTGTGAGGGATGTAGATGACACAAAGTGGTATAGGCACAGAAATACTACACATGGTGTTACTTTGCTATATTACATTAGGTTGGCAATACATGTACTATACACTACCAGGTGTATGCAACTGTTTAAAACGATGTCACTGTAACACCAGGTGTGGTGTAACCAAACATGACTCCTGACTCTATTACATCAGATGTAGTAGGACAATGAGCACCATGCAATAGCACACCATTGGATACGTGCATCGCCCAGACCAAGAGCAACTAAGCCTAACGTGCGTGCACAGCGGCGCTCACTCGCTCTTTGCCTTGTGTCTATTGAATCCAGTAGTGGGGGTGACGGGTCTTCTTGGAAGGCGGCTAGGGGAGGGCCAATAAAGAAACGCAGCTTAACTCTAGATAGAGCGCATCGGAACTATCAGCGCTTACAGTCTCCGTACTGAAGTCCTATTCCCTCCTCTGCGCACTCTCTCAGGAAGGCTTTGAGAAGGACACGCGCTATGTGGTTCTGCATACCCTCACTGTATATCGCTTCCACCAGCAGGTCTAGCGGTGGCTCTCCGTGACGTCCTTCTATGTGGCTCACCATCTCGTCGATGAGCAGATCTACCTTCTCTGGATCCGTCACCTTGGCGTTGATCTTCTGAATACTGAAGATGTCTAATATACCTTTCGTCTTCAGAAAGATATTATAACGGTTAGGATCGAGTCGCTTAGACAGGTAGTGTCGTTGTTCCTCCAATACTTTTAGCTTAATCTTTTTAATTTGGTCGTCGATCATTGCCATCTGTAAACATAATATCGTAAGAAGTTGGTCACATGACCGTAATACTATTTCGGCAATAATTTTATTGCCGAATAATCGTACCAATTTATAAACTCCAGAAACCGAAGGTGGGAGTCAAGTTGGGAACATGGCATCCTTGGACACCCAGGAATGGAGGCAAGCGAGACAGTGGCTAATCAGCACGGGAGTGATACCGCCAACGCACCGCGTAACGAAACCCGACGTCGACCTGGTGGACTTTGCGCGATCCTTGCGAGACGGCGTGTTCCTGTGCAGCTTGCTAGAGAAGCTAAAACCGGGGTACTGTTCCGACTGGAACCCGAAACCCGTTATGCAGGCGAGTGAGGAGATGAGAGGGGAGGAGGTGGGGAGAGGGAAAGGAAGGTGGGATAACCGAGAGAAGAAAAAAAAAAAAAAGAACTGAAGGAGTTGATGAACTTTTGGAAGACGTTGTAGCACTTTAGAATGTTTTCATTTTAGCGGAAGTTCTGCCAGGATGGGAAGGTGTATTTGCGTCCACGTGTTTGTGTGTGTGTGTGTGTGTGTGTGTGTGTGTGTGTGTGTATGTGCCATCGCACACAACGGTTGGCACATCTCTCTATACAAACACACTGCAATAGTACATTATACGGGTAATAGTAAACCATAGCGTCACTGCATAACGTCAGCATTCATAGCGGAGTGCCCGCATTCATACGCTAGACATTTGCCACTACACACGCTTTTGTAAGCCATTCATAGACGGTAAGTGTGGACATTCATAAAGTGAGTAAGCGTGTGCATGTGAACATTTGAAGAGCACATGGGATGGGAGCGCGCGCTGAGCAAGCTATGAAGCTATGTGGGTTGGGTACAGATTACAGTAAAGGAATAGCATATAGTCTTTTGTGTGTTGGGAGTTGGCCACTCAATTGCCTGCTCTTGTGATCTGGTTTTTGACACAGCTAGGCTCAGTTATCAATATTGTGTTCATTCATGCCAGCTGTCCCCCCCCCCCCCCCCCCCCCCCCCCCCCCCCCAAGTTCTGTCACAGGGATGCTTCCTCCAAGTTCTGATCACAATGCCAGCCCAGTTTGATGCAATACACACTTACTGTAGTTTATAATCTTGTTATGCATAATCATGACCCCTCCCTCTGAGTCCCCTCACCTCTGCTTGTAACCAGTCCCCCTCACCTCTGCTCGTAACCAGTCCCCTCACCTCTGCTCGTAACCAGTCCCCTCACCTCTGCTCGTAACCAGTCCCCTCACCTCTGCTCGTAACCAGTCCCCTCACCTCTGCTTGTAACCAGTCTCCTCACCTCTGCTCGTAACCAGTCCCCTCACCTCTGCTCGTAACCAGTCCCCTCACCTCTGCTCGTAACCAGTCCCCTCACCTCTGCTCGTAACCAGTCCCCCTACTTCGGTCCCCCGATGGACCAGTCCTTCGCCCCTACATCACATGGCAGACCTACTCTCCTCCCCTATGTCACATGACAGACCTACTCTCCTCCCTGTGTCACATGACAGACCTACTCTCCTCCCCTATGTCACATGACAGACCTACTCTCCTCCCCTATGTCACATGACAGACCTACTCTCCTCCCCTATGTCACATGACAGACCTACTCTCCTCCCCTATGTCACAAGACAGACCTACTCTCCTCCCTATGTCACATGACAGACCTACTCTCCTCCCCTATGTCACATGACAGACCTAATCTCCTCCCCTATGTCACATGACAGACCTACTCTCCTCCCCTATGTCACATGACAGACCTCCCTATGTCACATGACAGACCTACTCTCCTCCCCTACATCACATGGCAGCCCTATGTCATGTGATGCACCTCCCTACATCACATGACAGTCTTATATGTCACATGATGCACCTCCCATGTCATGTGATAGACCTTCTTATGTCATGTGATGGACCTGCCCTCCCTCCCCTATTCTACCGTGCCTCCTTCCCCTTCCCTTGCAATTAGATGTCTATAGCAGTGTGCCCTACAAAGGGCAACTAGATCTTCTGTTTTGCGGTCAGAATTGGTCATGTGGTTAAAATCACCATTCCTGCATGACCCAAATTGGCTAACACACCCATTCTGCATTTGTCATGATGTCATAATAATGTCATTTCCCGGCCCCACCTTTTTAGCACTCTTTCATCAAGAACATCCAGACCTTCCTCCACACACTGACCTCCTCCTTTGGCTTTGAGGAAGGTGACCTCTTTGCTGACTCCGATCTCTACGATGTAGACAACTTCAAGAAGGCAAGAACACACACCATGGCACACACACATGGCACACAAACATGGCACACACACATGGCACACACACATGGCACACACACATGGCACACACACATACATAACTAGGATGTGGTTTCACTCTTACTATATGAACACTTCCAAAGGTAATGCACACCTTGTCCCGTTTGTCTCAAGTACCGGAGGCTATGAGCTTCGGGTGGAGGTGAGTGTGTGCCTTCTATGAGCACCTGCACATGATGATCATCTCTTTCTTCTTCACCCTCTGATGCTTTCTCCTCCCTTCCTTCCCTCATCTCCTGTTTTCTCCTCCTCCCATCTTCCTATTCCTCTATCCTCTCCCCCTCCCCTTCTCCTCCCCATTCCTTCCCTCATAGTCCCTTCCCCAAGCTGGATGTGAATTGCGATTATGCAAATGACGAGGACGAGATATACGCTCAACTGAAGGACATTGCACTCAGTGGGTCAGTTTGAGAGAGAGGTGTGTGTGGTAGAGTGACCCTTGGTGCACTGATGGTGTGGTAGTGACCCAGTGATGGTGTGGTAGTGACACAGTGATGATGATGGTGTGGTAGTGACCCAGTGATGGTGTGGTAGTGACCCAGTGATGATGATGGTGTGGTAGTGACCCAGTGATGATGATGGTGTGGTAGTGACCCAGTGATGATGTGGCAGTGACCCAGTGATGGTGTGGTAGTGACCCAGTGATGATTTGGTAGTGACCCAGTGATGATGTGGTAGTGACCCAGTGATGGTGTGGTAGTGATGGGTAGGCATGAGCAGGAGTTCAGGAAGTGAGGGGGAGTGGCCAACAGTAGTGATCAGTTGTTGGAATTTCTGGTGAGGGTTTTTGTAAGGGATGAAATGTGAGCTTTTATGATGCTTGTGGAAGGGCAGGGGGAAGAGAAAGGGGCATATCCTGTTCTCACAATGTCTCCCTCATCCTCCCATCCCACACTAGCATACCACACACTCCCTCATCCTCCCATCTCACACAAGCACACCACACACTCCCACATCCTCCATCCCACACTAGCACACCACACACTCCCTCACCCTCCATCCCACACAAGCACACCACACACTCCCTCACCCTCCATCCCACACAAGCACACCACACACTCCATCCCACACAAGCACACCACACACTCCCACATCCTCCATCCCACACAAGCACACCACACACTCCCTCACCCTCCATCCCACACAAGCACACCACACACTCCCTCACCCTCCATCCCACACAAGCACACCACACACTCCCTCACCCTCCATCCCACACAAGCACACCACACACTCCCTCACCCTCCATCCACACAAGCACACCACACACTCCCTCACCCTCCATCCCACACAAGCACACCACACTCCCACATCCTCCATCCCACACAAGCACACCACACACTCCCTCACCCTCCATCCCACACAAGCATACCACACAGGCACACATCATATTGAGTAGTCGAATAAGTTGGAGGTGATGGGAGTTTCAGTGTGTCCAAGGCAATTGAAAAAGTTATTAAAGCAAGTCATTAAATGCAATACAAGAAGGTTCTGATATTTAGTGAACAAGGCAAATGCAAACCTGTGTTAAATGTCATACGCCAGTGTGTATTTCTTTCTATTGCTGGCATGGTGGCTTCCTCCAAAGGTCATGTGATTCCTTTTGACAAACCCAATGTGTGTGTGGCCCTTCCCCTAAAATGTAGCCACACCTATTACATACCCATTAGATATACCCCAGTTAGCCGCACCCACATATAATCAGAGTGCAGAGGGTAATTGTGCCATTTACTTTTTTGGCTTCTTTACCAATTCCTTTCCTGCTGGAATGTACTAACTTGCAATAATTGCAGCATGGCTATAAATGGATATTTAACCAGGATCACATCACATGCTCATGAGCTCATAATCCAAACTCGCACACACCTACCCACACTAACACACCCACACTAACACACCTACACTAGCACACCCACACTAACACACCCATACTAGCACACCCACACTAGCACACCCACACTAGCACACCCACACTATCACTAGCACACCCACACTCAGGTGGATTCATATAAGTTGTACCGGGAGCTATGAACCATGCCTAGTCATATCTCATGCAGCACACAAGATCTTCATGTTGGGTTCATGTTGGGTTCATGTTGGGTTCATGCTCTTATGAAGCAGTGACATCATGTGGGGCATAGTGACATCATGTGGAGCAGTTAATAGTGACATCATGTGGGGCAGTTAATAGTGACATCATGTGGGGCAGTTAATAGTGCATCATGTGGGGCAGTTAATAGTGACATCATGTGGGGCAGTTAATAGTGACATCATGTGGGGCAGTTAATAGTGACATCATGTGGGGCAGTTAATAGTGACATCATGTGGGGCAGTTAATAGTGACATCATGTGGGGCAGTTAATAGTGACATCATGTGGGCAGTTAATAGTGACATCATGTGGAGCAGTTAATAGTGACATCATGTGGGGCAGTTAATAGTGACATCATGTGGGGCAGTTAATAGTGACATCATGTGGGGCAGTTAATAGTGACATCATGTGGGGCAGTTAATAGTGACATCATGTGGGGCAGTTAATAGTGACATCATGTGGGCAGTTAATAGTGACATCATGTGGGGCAGTTAATAGTGACATCATGTGGGGCAGTTAATAGTGACATCATGTGGGGCAGTTAATAGTGACATCATGTGGGGCAGTTAATAGTGACATCATGTGGGGCAGTTAATAGTGACATCATGTGGGGCAGTTAATAGTGACATCATGTGGGGCAGTTAGTTCAGAAAACTGTGTTGAGTTTGTAATCATTTGTGCGTGCATACCATGACTTGCCTAGATCCACCCGGCTGTATTCCAACATTGCGACAGAGGAGCCTACCAAAGAGAATCTTTACGTTCATGGAGATGAGACAATCTATGATTGCGTCTGTTATTATCAGAGACCTGCGGTAGGTTCCATACCACTCCCTCCGTCCCTCCCTCCCTCCCCCACACATCTCCCCTCCCCACATCCCTCCACTCCCCATACCCTCCCCACCACTCCTGCCTCCCACACCTACACTGCACCTACACTCATCCTACCCTACCCTCCCACACCCACACTGCACCTACACTCATCCTACCCTACCCTCCCACACCACTCTCCCTTGTTCCTTCTATCCTCTGACCACCACACCCACCCTACCACACCCACCTACCATCTGGCAACACCCATCCTACCATCTGACCACACCCTCACTTACCCTCTGACCACCCCACCCACTCTACTCTCTGACCTCACCCACCTACCCTCTGACCACACCCACACCCATCTTTATCGCCACAAAAGAGCTATCAGACTCAGAAGCTTCCACCTGACTGTGATGAGAAGAGGATCCATATTCTTGAAGAGCTTCACACCACTGAACAGAACTTTCTGCAAGCTTTGAATGTGGTCGTTGAGGTAAACCAGACGCCATTTTGTCTTGCATTTTTCGTTGCCTAGCTACAACTTGTCTTTCTTCCATTTGGGTCTATTGAAGAACTTCTACAGCCAGCTGCAAAATCATATCACCAAAGAGGAGGTGGAGCTACTGTTCTCAACAGCACAGGTGGGCGGGGCATAGCCATGGGATGAGTGGAATGGGAACTGAAAGAATGTGCAGCAAGGCACAGTACATTGGGAGGTTATATGCAGCAAGGCACAGTACATTGGGAGGTTATATGCAGCAAGGCACAGTACATTGGGAGGTTATATGCAGCAAGGCACAGTACATTGGGAGGTTATATGCAGCAAGGCACAGTACATTGGGAGGTTATATGCAACAAGGCACAGTACATTGGGAGTTTTATTTTGAAATAAATATAGCTGGAACAACTAAGATCAAGTGTTTTAAAATTGTAGTGGTGTTTTGTTCAGTAATCTCTAATATCCTGATCTAAAGATGGTGCCAATTCTTAAATAGGGATGTGTCACGACTTTCCTGTATCACCACAACAACATTGCATACAGACATGACATTATCTATTCAGTTTACAGTTGAGCCACAACATTTAGCTGTCTTGTTTAGCAAAAGCATGCAGTGTATAAGAGTATCCTTAGTTTAGTATTCTTAGTTAAGTATCCTTAGTTAAGTATCCTTAGTTAAGTATTCTTAGTTAAGTATCCTTAGTTAAGTATTCTTAGTTAAGTATTCTTAGTTAAGTATCCTTAGTTAAGTATCCTTAGTTAAATATTCTTAGTTAAGTATCCTTAGTTAAGTATTCTTAGTTAAGTATCCTTAGTTAAGTATCCTTAGTTAAGTATTTTTAGTTAATTAAGGATCCTTATTTACGAATCCAGACGTTCCTACACTGTCTAAAAAGCGCTGTTATACAATACAGCATAACAGTGCAAATGGAGACATTGTACGCAATATTGTATGTAAGGTCTCCATACGCACTCTTATACATTGCTAAGTGTAATTAATGTTATACACATGCAGCATGTACAAACTCTTTTTCCATAGTCTCCAGAGCATTATTTAAGAATGTCTGGATCCTTAAATAAGCTTCAAGTACCAAATATGGTCATCATGCTTCAGAGATAGGTGGAGAAAGGGATGGAGGTGGCCAGGAAAGGATGGAGGTGGAGGAAAGGATGGAGGTGGAGAAAGGGATGGAGGTGGAGGAAAGGACGGAGGTGGAGGAAAGGATGGAGGTGGAGGAAAGGACGGAGGTGGAGGAAAGGATGGAGGTGGAGGAAAGGACGGAGGTGGAGGAAAGGATGGAGGTGGAGGAAAGGATGGAGGTGGAGAAAGGGGTGGAGGTGGAGGAAAGAATGGAGATTGGACATGAAGTGCTGGCGACTTGACTACACAAATAACTTCATTAATCTCAGACCATGCCTCTCTGTAGCATGTCATGTTACCTCTTACACTGCCATGCACGGCTAAGGGAGAGTGAGGGGAGGGTGTGGCTACATACTGGGGTCTGACCTCCTTCCCTCTGTAGGCTCTTGTTCCTGTCCACAAGGCCTTGTTACTTGCCTTCACTGAGCGTCCCTCCAGCGTAGATATATCCAGAGCGTTCAACGAACAGAAGGAAGGCCTCCTTCTGTATGGCAGTTATGCAGCTAAGCTACCATTGGCTGTAGCAAAGGTGGGAGGGACTTCACCACTCAATTTCAGCCCTTATTAAAGCCCACTGCTACTTTTCTTCTCCATTTTTCCAGGCCAAAGACCTGCAGAACAGAGTTGATCTGGTCAAGGTCCTTCAGACGTGCATGGAGAAGTCTTGTCAGAAGTTCCCGCTGAGTGACCTGTTGAGTGTGCCTGTTCAGAGGGTGCTCAAGTACCCCTTGCTGGTGAAGGTGAGACTGGGTACCCCATTCCTCCTTACGCACACACTCACACATGCACACACTCTACACATACACACATGCACTCTACACACGCACACACTACACATGCACACACTACACATGCACACACTACACATGCACACACTACACATGCACACACTACACATGCACACACTACACATGCACACACATGCACACACTACACACTACACACTCACACATGCACACATCACACATGCACACATCACACATACGCACACACACATGCATACACTCACACATGACACACACACATGCACACACTACACATACACACACACATGCACACTCACACATGCACACACATGCACACACTCACACTCACACACACTCAACACACGCACTCACACATACACATGCACGCAGTCAAAATCAGTCATCAGCATTCTTGATCAATTACAAACTTAGAACCGCCCGATCAAACAAAAGATTTCCCTTGCTGAAGGCTCTACGTGTCTGTTTCTGATGTTTTGTTGACTGTAATGTATGTGTTGTACGAACGTAGACCTTTGATGACAAACTCACTGCAAGACGCACTGACTCCATTAAAAAGATCAACCAGACTGATTGCATCATTCTTACAGTGATAATCAATATATAAACAGCTTCTACACGTGTTTAGTTGCGTAAAACCGACATAATTAAGCTAACGCTTCAGATCATTTCGATACCGACCCTACTTTAGGCTGCTTTGTCATGGCATCCAATAGTGCCCAAGCTTAACAGTCACACACATACACATATACACACTTGCACATGCACACATACACACTTGCACATGCACACACACATGCACACATACACACTTGCACATGCACACACACATGCACACATACATACTTGCACATGCACACACATGCACACATACACACTTGCACATGCACACACACATGCACACACATATTCAGTACTCTCATTGTTCTTCTTTAACCCTGGCAGGAGCTCTTGAAGTGTGCCAAGAAGGGATCGGCTGGCTCACAAGAGCTGAGTACGCTGGAGTCATTAGTGTCTTTCCTGGAGGTAAACTGATTCCTTCAACATGTAAACCTTATGGTGTGGAGGAAAAGCAACTTGTGTTTTGTTATTGTACGCTAATCTCATTGTGCACACTCACTTACACACACACATACACACACACACACACACACACACACACACACACACACACACACACACTCACATTTATTCTTCCTCTCAGGACATAGCCAAGTACATCAACGCCACCAAGGGTGACTTTGAGGCCATCAAATCTGTCAAAGAGGTTGAAGCCAGTCTTTCCAGCTACACTGGACCCTCCTTGCTTCAGTTTGGAAGGTACTGCTTGGATGGAGAACTGAAAGTGAAACTGGCAGACCAGGCACAGCCCAAGAGCAAGTAAGGGGGAGGGGCAGGAGGGAGAGGCACACAGCTGAATGTGTTCCTCTTTACACTAGGTGGGTGTTCTTGTTTGAAAAGGCTCTCTTGGTGTGCAAGAAGGTGAACATAAGACTTGGACTGGAGGTACGCTATGCTTGCAAGCACCAGTTGATGGTATCCAACATCCACGTCGAACTGGTCAACCCTCTAAACCCCGCCCACAAAGGAAAGGTGACTATCGAAATAGGAAACTGTGTGTGTGTGTGTGGCATTGTCTTATGTGTGTCACATTGTCTTATAATGATGTTTGCGTGCACACACACACACACACACACACACACACACACACACACACACACACCCTTCACATACAAGGCATTCAAAATGGTTGTGGAAAGAGGTAAGAAAGATACGCCATCCATTTGAAGATGTCTTAATATACACCCACACGCACATGCACACCATACACATGTAACACATGCACACCTACACCTGCACACCTACACAACACCCCTGCCACACTAACCCTCAGCATCAGTCACCCCTCTGACCCCACAAGCTGCCCACACCACAGCCTCGTGTGACGAGTTCATGTGCTATGCCAAGACAGATGAGCTGAGATCCCAGTGGGTGGATGCCATTAACCATGCCAGGTGAGGGTTGGGCCATGATGTCATCTCACCTGCATCCCTTGTTACTCCTCCCGTGTTACAGAGAGGTGGTCATGCCAAGAGAAGGGAAGAAAGGTGAGTGTGATGGTGTGAGGTGATTGTAGTGTGCTGGTGATGGTGATGATGATGGTGAGTGTAGTATGCTGGTGATGGTGGAGTGTAATGTGATGGTGATAGTGGGATGGTGAGTGCTGGTAAGGGTGTGATAAGGTAGTGTGCTGGTGATGGTGAGGTACTGTAGTGTGATGGTGATGGGTGATGGTGAAGTGCTGGTGATGGTGAGGTACTGGTGATGGTGAGGTACTGTAGTGTGCTGGTGATGGTGAAGTGCTGGTGATGGTGAGGTACTGGTGATGGTGAAGTACTGTAGTGTGCTGGTGATGGTGAGGTACTGGTGATGGTGAAGTACTGTAGTGTGATGGTGATGGTGAAGTGCTGGTGATGGTGAAGTGCTGGTGATGGTGAGGTACTGTAGTGTGCTGGTGATGGTGAAGTGCTGGTGATGGTGAGGTACTGTAGTGTGCTGGTGATGGTGAAGTGCTGGTGATGGTGAAGTACTGTAGTGTGCTGGTGATGGTGAAGTGCTGTAGTGTGCTGGTGATGGTGAAGTACTGTAGTGTGCTTGTGATGGTGAGGTGTTAGGGTGGTTTGTCAGGGATGGTGTAAATGATGGTGGTAATGCCATGTGCTAGTGGTGGCCATGTGCTAGTGGTGGCCATGTGCTAGTGGTGGCCATGTGCTAGTGGTGGCCATGTGCTAGTGGTGGCCATGTGCTAGTGGTGGCCATGTGCTAGTGGTGGCCATGTGCTAGTGGTGGCCATGTGCTAGTGGTGGCCATGTGCTAGTGGTGGCCATGTGCTAGTGGTGGCCATGTGCTAGTGGTGGCCATGTGCTAGTGGTGGCCATGTGCTAGTGGTGGCCATGTGCTAGTGGTGGCCATGTGCTAGTGGTGGCCATGTGCTAGTGGTGGCCATGTGCTAGTGGTGGCCATGTGCTAGTGGTGGCCATGTGCTAGTGGTGGCCATGTGCTAGTGGTGGCCATGTGCTAGGGTGGCCATGTGCTAGTGGTGGCCATGTGCTAGTGGTGGCCATGTGCTAGTGGTTGGCCATGTGCTAGTGGTGGCCATGTGCTAGTGGTGGCCATGTGCTAGTGGTGGCCATGTGCTCTCATTTTACATTGTTGATGTTGTGATGTGATGATGTGATGTTGTGATGGTGTGGTGTGGTGTGATGTGATGATGTGATGATGTGATGATGTGATGATGTGGTGTGATGTGATGATGTGATGGTGTGGTGTGATGTGATGGTGTGATGGTGTGATGGTGTGATGTGATGTGATGTTGTGATGTTGTGATGGTGTGATGTGATGTGATGATGTGATGTGATGTGATGATGTGATGTGATGATGTGATGATGTGATGTGATGGTGTGATGTGATGTGATGATGTGATGATGTGATGTTGTGATGTGATGTTGTGATGTGATGTTGTGACTATTCGTAACTCTCTTGCAGGAAATCATAAGTTTGAGCTACAGACATTCGAGTCCCCATCCAGTTGCTGTGTCTGTAATAAACTCCTTCATGGTTGCTATTTCCAGGGTTACATCTGTACAGGTGTGTGTGTGTGTGTGTGTGTGTGTGTGTGTGTGTGTGTGTGTGTGTGTGTGTGTGTGTGTGTGTGTGTGTGAGTATATGTGTGTTCTATGTCAGTGCATCTGTGTGTGATTACTTATACACTATGTGTATTGAGCCTTTTGTTAATTATAGAATTGCTTGCACAACTTCTCTGGCAGTTATTGGGGTTTTCATGCATGCTGTTTGTCATAGCATCTCATTGTTCTGTGTACCAATGTACAGACTAGCCTATGCAATAACACTATCTGTGTGTGCTGTAATTGGCTGGCATCTGTTGACCAGCATTTGCTGGTACTCATGTACTTTACACCCCTAATGTGCACACACCCACATGGACACACCCACACACATGCACACACCACACACATGCACACACACACACACACATGCACACATACATACATGCACACACACATGCACACACACATGCACACACACATGCACACACACATGCACACACACATGCACACACACATGCACACACACATGCACACACACATGCACACACACATGCACACACACATGCACACACACATGCACACACACATGCACACACACATGCACACACACATGCACACACACATGCACACCCACACAGATGCACAGTACTCACATGCACTCACACACCCGTGCATGCACAAATGTGCACACATGTGCACACGCAAGTCTATCATATGCACACACACCCCACCCCACACACACACACGGGTGTGCACCTATTACACACGCATGCATAGTCATGTGGTCTATATACCTTCTAGATCACACAAATCTATGTACATGTGTACCCTTCTGTGTTGGTGTAACATTTATGTGATCTGATTGTGTATACACCTGTGTTGTCGTGGAATTCCTTTGATCTTTTGGTGGTCAGTTGGCTATGAAGTTTAACTCCTCTCTGGCTTCACTTTTAGTTTCGCTTTCTGTCACCAGTTTGTAGGAAGTGTGCCCACTTTGAATGCATGGGGGAGGCATCTCCGTGTCAGATTGGATCCAGTCCGGTACCACGTAAGCTAACTTCTGCATTGTGCATTTTCTGCACGTTATGGCTTTTATCTATTCTCTCCACTTACCTCCACCTTCTCACCATACTCTCCACTTCCTCCTCCCTCTCTCACTCTTCACTTACCTCCACCTTCACTTACCTCTACCTTCACTTACCTCCACCTTCACTTACCTCCATCTTCACTTACCTCCACCTCTCACCCACTCCACTTAACTGCACTCTCTCCTCCTTCCCCCTCCTAGTTGCTAAGATCAAACCCCACAAGGTCAGGAAGGGGTTAAGTAACCACTTCCTGGCTGCATGGATAAATGTTTCTCTCTCAACAGCAACTTGTAAGCAGTCAAAGTTTGGGGTTCGAACCCAGAAGTCCAGGACCCAAACGACCAAACAGAGATAGCGCTGGCCCACTGACCACAAATGGCAGTCCCTTTAGCTGTAAGTGGGTGTGGTCAATCAAAGTGTGATTTGTCAAACCCTCCTTTTTAATGTGCAGCTCAGATCTATGTTGCCAAGCAACGCTACGATGCAATTGGGTCTCGGAAGAATAGGGTCCTCTGCTTTGAGAAGGGGGAGGAGCTTGAAGTCCTCAACCCCACCCCCTTGTCTGAATGGTGGGAGGCCATGTCGCTGAAGACGGGGAACAGAGGGGAGGTACCTGCTAGTTATCTGAAGCCAGCAGCTGCATTTGATCCCATGGAAGAAAGATTGAAGACATTCCCTTGGTTAGGCTGTACCTTGAGTATCTGCATTTGCT
>JABACO010000016.1:7620107-7657607 GCA_013339895.1 Ephydatia muelleri | reverse complement strand
AACGTCATCACGTGCACTACTTATTAACACTTACCTAGTAGACGTCACTACTAAAAACACGTGAGGTCTTCTTGACTTGGGACGTGAGATTGGCATCTGTCTATGGAGGACACTGACACCTTGGAATGGAAACAGGCGAGGCAATGGCTGATTAGCAGCGGTGTCATCCCTCCGACCCACCAAATCACCAAACCTAACGTGGAGTTGATAGATTTTGTGCTCGCTTTGAGGGATGGAGTGTTTCTCTGTAGTGTTTTAGAAAAACTCAAACCGGGCTCTTGTCCGGGATGGAACCCAAAACCTGTGATGCAGGTGAGTACACAAAGCTATTAACTCGGTGGGAGTGGCTCCGACTAAACGGCAAGGTCCTTGTAACAAACCAATAGCTCAGACTAGAGGCCTGGGGGTGTGATTAAACAGGCGGAACTAAATGACCCCTGTTTTATTTATTTTTTGTCACCTTCGCGTTCGGCCCTCGCGGCTTATTTTTCTTGCGTGATTGTGCGCGCCTGTGTGTGTGTGTGTGTGTGTGTGTGTGTGTGTGTGTGTGTGTTTGTACATGCTTGTATGCATGGGCGCGTGCGTTGTATACGCATACATGTGTTCCTTTTCGTTACGTCTGGCAGTTATATGGGTAGAATTGCACGCGAATGTGAAGTATCGCATGCTTATGTGTCTGTGTACGTGTGTGTGTGTGTTTGTGTGCACGTGCATATGTACTTGTGTAAGCGCACATGGGTACTTTTGTTGTGCGGGTTTGCTGAGGCGCGTGCTCGAGCCCTTTGGCAAGCAGAGGGGAGTGGTGGATCACGACCATTAGCTAGGGACACCACACTAGGAGGGGAGTAGCCACAACACCCCGCCAATATGCACATACCTCTGGACCAGGAGTAGTTGTGTGAGTGGGAGGGGGAGGGGTATTGAGGCACCTCACACCTTAACAGGTCAGGGGAGGGGTGGTCGTGGTGTAGCGAGGTCCCCTCCTCATCCCACCCCACCCTGTCAGTTATTAATGATGGATGTGAATACAATAACTAGCAAGGTGAGAGTCTGAATATACTTTATTTCATTTTATTTTTTTACTGGGGCCCAGTAATGAATGACCTTTGATGGTGCCCCTTCTTTTAAACAGCCACACTCCTTGCATCTTCACCTCTGTGTGTGCCATCAGAGTGCTGTGTGGAGGGAGGGGCTATGGAACCCTCTGTGTGGAGGGAGGGGCTATGGAACCTCTGTGTGGAGGGAGGGGCTATGGAACCTCTGTGTGGAGGGAGGGGCTATGGAACCTCTGTGTGGAGGGAGGGGCTATGGAACCTGTGTGGAGGGAGGGGCTATGGAACCTCTGTGTGGAGGGAGGGGCTATGGAACCTCTGTGTGGAGGGAGGGGCTATGGAACCTCTGTGGGAGAGAGGGGCTATAGAACCTCTGTGTGGAGGGAGGGGCTATGGAACCTCTGTGTGGAGGGAGGGGCTATGGAACCTCTGTGTGGAGGGAGGGGCTATGGAACCTCTGTGGGAGGGAGGGGCTATAGAACCTCTGTGTGGAGGGAGGGGCTATGGAACCTCTGTGTGGAGGGAGGGGCTATAGAACCTCTGTGTGGAGGGAGGGGCTATGGAACCTCTGTGTGGAGGGAGGGGCTATAGAACCTCTGTGTGGAGGGAGGGGCTATGGAACCTCTGTGTGGAGGGAGGGGCTATGGAACCTCTGTGTGGAGGGAGGGGCTATGGAACCTCTGTGTGGAGGGAGGGACAATGGAACCTCTGTGTGGAGGGAGGGACTATGGAACTCTGTGTAAGAAGATTTTGGGCTGGAGTGCTACACTGCCTGATGTTGGGCATAGAGTGGTATGGGATCTCTTGGTGTGTGGGGAAAAAAAGTGTTGGTGAGTTTCTGTCCTTGTATGTGATGTGTATGTGTGTGTGTGGGTGTGTCAGTCAGTCAGCCATGCCCTTTATATGTGTTATCGCTGAGACCCTCTATGTATGCAGGTATTTGTACAGTGTACCTGTGATAGTGTGATAGGTATGAGAGAATGATTCCTTCTTAGCTAGGTATGGGAGAATGGTACGCTAGGTATGAGAGAATGGTTTCTTCTTAGATTAGGGGGAAAACTTCTGAATTCGAGTTCCTGTGACTGAGCATTAAGTGACATTCCCCTGGGAGGTATTTCATCCATATATAGTTTTGATAAAGACCTTCACTACTCCTGTAGTGTGGTGTGTGGAGTGGTAGATACAGACAAGTCGACTCCACTCCTAATGGAGCTCATCTGAGCAATCTACCCCTCCCACTCTCCCCCTTCCTGACTTTGCAAGTAGAGGTCCTCTTTTTGGTTGTAGAATGTCTTTTCCGTGTTTACCTCCTCCAAATGGAGTATCCATCTAATTAGGGTAAGTGGCCTTTGGTCTAAGGTCGATTGAGCTTTTTCTTTTACTCAATTTTCAGATGTGTCATGCATGATGTCAGTTTTCCTATATATATATATACTTGTCTCACTTCCTGCTAGACATCTGCTGTACCATGCTCAATATCACCATATCACACCCACTATCACATCATGTTCCCCTCAATTAGCCCACTGGACTCTCCCCCTAAGTGCACTGGCTGTGCATCAGTGTGTGGACCATCTTCTCCCTGTATGCAAGCTCTGTTGTTGTGACCGGGTGATGGTCATGTGATCACGTGTGGGGTTTTGAGTGATTTGTGTACAGGAGAGGGATGTGGAGGAGTGCAGGTATGAGAAGGAGTGCAGGATTGGGGGAGGGCCTTGAGAGGGGCGTGGTAGAGGTTGGTGATAGTGTGAGGTGTGATGGGCAGGGATGACATTGAATTGAGGATATGAGTACAAGGGGCATATTTTTCACCTTTGCATTCAATTTGGTTTTTGGTTTTTGGTTTTTGGTTTTCGGTTAGATCTGCAGTGTTTTTCGACTGTTCTTCCTCTAAAACCCTGTGATTGTTATAACTTCATAACTAGCGTATAACTCTAGCCTTGTGATAAGATTGCCTCTTTGCTCCCCAGCACTCTTTTGTCAAGAACATCCAGACTTTCCTCCATGCACTCACCTCCTCTTTTGGCTTTGAGGAAGGACTTCTCTTTGCAAACAATGACCTGTATGAAGTAGACAACTTCAAGAAGGTGGGATTAACTCCATCACCTGCATTGTTCACCATGATGGTCTCTCCAAAAGGTGATGAATACTTTATCTCTACTCTCTCAAAAACCTGAAGCACTTTCTCTTGGTTTGGTGTAAGTTATATATGTCCCTTGTTGATCTTTGTCAGTGTGCCTCCCTTCTGTTCTAAAGTGTAGTGTCTCCCTTCCTTCCACTCCAGTCGTAGTGTCTCCCTTCCTTCCACTCCACAGTCGTAGTGTCTCCCTTCCTTCCACTCCAGTCGTAGTGTCTCCCTTCCTTCCACTCCAGTCATAGTGTCTCCCTTCCTTCCACTCCAGTCGTAGTGTCTCCCTTCCTTCCACTCCACAGTCGTAGTGTCTCCCTTCCTTCCACTCCAGTCGTAGTGTCTCCCTTCCTTCCACTCCACAGTCGTAGTGTCTCCCTTCCTGCCACTCCAGTCGTAGTGTCTCCCTTCCTTCCACTCCACAGTCGTAGTGTCTCCCTTCCTTCCACTCCAGTCGTAGTGTCTCCCTTCCTTCCACTCCACAGTCGTAGTGTCTCCCTTCCTTCCACTCCAGTCGTAGTGTCTCCCTTCCTTCCACTCCACAGTCGTAGTGTCTCCCTTCCTTCCACTCCACAGTCGTAGTGTCTCCCTTCCTTCCACTCCAGTCGTAGTGTCTCCCTTCCTTCCACTCCAGTCGTAGTGTCTCCCTTCCTTCCACTCCAGTCATAGTGTCTCCCTTCCTTCCACTCCACAGTCGTAGTGTCTCCCTTCCTTCCACTCCAGTCGTAGTGTCTCCCTTCCTGCCACTCCAGTCGTAGTGTCTCCCTTCCTTCCACTCCAGTCGTAGTGTCTCCCTTCCTTCCACTCCGTGTCTCCCTTCCTTCCACTCCAGTCGTAGTGTCTCCCTTCCTTCCACTCCAGTCATAGTGTCTCCCTTCCTTCCACTCCAGTCGTAGTGTCTCCCTTCCTTCCACTCCACAGTCGTAGTGTCTCCCTTCCTGCCACTCCAGTCGTAGTGTCTCCCTTCCTTCCACTCCACAGTCGTAGTGTCTCCCTTCCTTCCACTCCAGTCGTAGTGTCTCCCTTCCTGCCTTTCCAGTCGTAGTGTCTCCCTTCCTTCCACTCCAGTCGTAGTGTCTCCCTTCCTTCCACTCCAGTCGTAGTGTCTCCCTTCCTTCCACTCCAGTCGTAGTGTCTCCCTTCCTTCCACTCCAGTCATAGTGTCTCCCTTCCTTCCACTCCAGTCGTAGTGTCTCCCTTCCTTCCACTCCAGTCATAGTGTCTCCCATCCTTCCACTCCACAGTCGTAGTGTCTCCCTTCCTTCCACTCCAGTCGTAGTGTCTCCCTTCCTGCCACTCCAGTCGTAGTGTCTCCCTTCCTTCCACTCCAGTCATAGTGTCTCCCTTCCTTCCACTCCAGTCGTAGTGTCTCCCTTCCTTCCACTCCAGTCGTAGTGTCTCCCTTCCTTCCACTCCAGTCGTAGTGTCTCCCTTCCTTCCACTCCAGTCATAGTGTCTCCCTTCCTTCCACTCCACAGTCGTAGTGTCTCCCTTCCTTCCACTCCACAGTCGTAGTGTCTCCCTTCCTGCCACTCCAGTCGTAGTGTCTCCCTTCCTTCCACTCCACAGTCGTAGTGTCTCCCTTCCTTCCACTCCAGTCGTAGTGTCTCCCTTCCTGCCACTCCAGTCGTAGTGTCTCCCTTCCTTCCACTCCAGTCGTAGTGTCTCCCTTCCTTCCACTCCAGTCGTAGTGTCTCCCTTCCTTCCACTCCAGTCGTAGTGTCTCCCTTCCTTCCACTCCAGTCATAGTGTCTCCCTTCCTTCCACTCCACAGTCGTAGTGTCTCCCTTCCTTCCACTCCACAGTCGTAGTGTAGTGTCTCCCTTCCTTCCACTCCAGTCGTAGTGTCTCCCTTCCTTCCACTCCACAGTCGTAGTGTCTCCCTTCCTTCCACTCCATAGTCGTAGTGTCTCCCTTCCTGCCACTCCACAGTCGTAGTGTCTCCCTTCCTTCCACTCCAGTCGTAGTGTCTCCCTTCCTTCCACTCCACAGTCGTAGTGTCTCCCTTCCTTCCACTCCAGTCGTAGTGTCTCCCTTCCTGCCACTCCACAGTCGTAGTGTCTCCCTTCCTTCCACTCCAGTCGTAGTGTCTCCCTTCCTTCCACTCCAGTCGTAGTGTCTCCCTTCCTTCCACTCCAGTCGTAGTGTCTCCCTTCCTTCCACTCCACAGTCGTAGTGTCTCCCTTCCTTCCACTCCACAGTCGTAGTGTCTCCCTTCCTTCCACTCCACAGTCGTAGTGTCTCCCTTCCTTCCACTCCACAGTCGTAGTGTCTCCCTTCCTGCCACTCCACAGTCGTAGTGTCTCCCTTCCTTCCACTCCAGTTGTAGTGTCTCCCTTCCTTCCACTCCAGTCGTAGTGTCTCTCTTCCTTCCACTCCAGTCGTAGTGTCTCCCTTCCTGCCACTCCACAGTCGTAGTGTCTCCCTTCCTTCCACTCCACAGTCGTAGTGTCTCCCTTCCTTCCACTCCAGTCGTAGTGTCTCTCTTCCTTCCACTCCACAGTCGTAGTGTCTCCCTTCCTTCCACTCCAGTCGTAGTGTCTCCCTTCCTTCCACTCCATAGTCTTCTCCCTTCTGTCCCTTGTCCTCCACTGCTTTTACTTTCATGTTGCTCATTCTGTTGACTTATTCAACCTCTCTTGGCTTCATATTCTCAGTCTCTTCCTAAAGATCTTAACCTACCCCTTCTCCCCCTCCATCCAGTCCTTTCCCCAAGGAGGATTTGAATCATGACTACGTCAATCAGGAAGATGATATCTACGCCCCACTCCAAGACATATTCCTTTCAGAGTGAGTCCTTCAGAAGCTGAGGTTGTGGGGTTTTAACTGTGGGCGGGCATTAGAAGGAAGTGAGATAAGGTTTGTTAGGGAGGGAGGAGAATATGTGGGGAGGGAGGGAGGGAGGAGGATATGTTGGGAGGGAGGGTGGGAGAAGAATAGAGGAGGGAGGGGAGGAAGTACAGTAGGGATGTCAAAGTTGATGGAAGGAATGTTGTAGTATTGTCCGAGATAGTGTTTGAGTGATGGGATAGGTAGACTGGACACACCACGTATGTATGCATCATATTGCTGTGGTATGGACATATATGTGTATGTATATGCATATGCATATGTTTGTGGATGTGTGTTGTGTGTTGTGTGTGTGTGGGTGTGTGGGTGTGGGGGGATATTTTACATTCCTTGTTCCCATCAGCTCAAACAAGCTCTACTCTAATGTGAACAATCTTATCGATGAGGCCATGCCCAAGGAGAACCCGTATGGCTATGGGGACGAAAGCATCTATGCCTGCGTCTGTCCATCTCGACAGGAGCAGGTATGAACCAAACGTGTGCCAATGTTGTGTGTCAATGGGTGTGTGTGCTTGCAATGTGCCCTTGGATGTGTGTGCTTGCAATGTGCCCCTGGGTGTGTGTGCTTGCAATGTGCCCCTGGGTGTGTGTGCTTGCAATGTGCCCCTTGGGTGTGTGTGCTTGCAATGTGCCCCTTGGGTGTGTGTGCTTGCAATGTGCCCCTTGGGTGTGTGTGCTTGCAATGTGTCTCTGGGTGTGTGTGCTTGCAATGTGCCCCTTGGGTGTGTGTGCTTGCAATGTGCCCCTTGGGTGTGTGTGCTTGCAATGTGCCCCTTGGGTGTGTGTGCTTGCAATGTGTCCCTGGGTGTGTGTGCTTGCAATGTGCCCCTTGGGTGTGTGTGCTTGCAATGTGCCCCTTGGGTGTGTGTGCTTGCAATGTGTCCCTGGGTGTGTGTGCTTGCAATGTGTCCCTGGGTGTGTGTGCTTGCAATGTGTCCCTGGGTGTGTGTGCTTGCAATGTGCCCCTTGGGTGTGTGTGCTTGCAATGTGCCCCTTGGGTGTGTGTGCTTGCAATGTGTCCCTGGGTGTGTGTGCTTGCAATGTGCCCCTTGGGTGTGTGTGCTTGCAATGTGCCCCTGGGTGTGTGTGCTTGCAATGTGCCCCTGGGTGTGTGTGCTTGCAATGTGCCCCTTGGGTGTGTGTGCTTGCAATGTGCCCCTGGGTGTGTGTGCTTGCAATGTGCCCCTGGGTGTGTGTGCTTGCAATGTGCCCCTTGGGTGTGTGTGCTTGCAATGTGCCCCTTGGGTGTGTGTGCTTGCAATGTGCGTGGATATTGTGCTGCTCCATATCCTGTGTGGGTGTGGCTTCATAGTCAGCAGAGACTTTGGACAAGAAGAAGTTGATACTGCTCGAGTTGTGTGACACGGAACAGAACTTTCTGAAAGCACTGCGTCTCATTACTGAGGTGTGTGTGGGGGGGAGGAAGGAGGGGGGTGTTTGTGTCAGAAATTCCCCTGAGCTGTTTTGTGTTTCCTCATTCTCATAATGCAGATGAAATCTAATTAATAAGCATGTCGTTGACTGAGTAATATAGTAATATTGATTACATTTCACACCTCGCAATGTCAAGAACTAATTGTGGAGAATCAATTTGTGATAAAAGTTATTTTGAAATTCAAAATAACTTTTAATGTACAGAATGCTTTGGAAATTAAGTCCTTCAGTTACCCAAGTCTGAAGTGCACCTTTGCTTCAGTTACCCAAGTCTGAAGTGCACCTTTGCTTCACTGCATTGGTTACACTATGACTTCACTTTTATCCTCTCTAAGGATGCTGCCATGACAACACATTGTTTATTTCCATAGACGTTCTGTCCGAAACTTCAGAGTCTTATCACCAAGGAAGAGTCAGATCTACTCTTTACTGTACTGCAGGTGAGGATGGAGGGGCAGGAGTGGGAGGAGTGAAGGTGTGGGAGGATAGCGAGGGTGGAGGGGTAGTGGAGGGGTAGGTGTGGGAGGGTGGCAATGGTGGAGGGGTAGGAGTGGTAGGGAGTGAAGGTATGGGAGGGTGGCATGGGTGGAGGGGAAGGTGTGGGAGGGTAGTGAGGCGTGGGAGGGTAGTGAGGTGTGGGAGGGTAGTGAAGGTGTGGGAGGTAGTGAGGTGTGGGAGGGTAGTGAGGTGTGGGAGGGTAGTGAGGTGTGGGAGGGTAGTGAGGTGTGGGAGGGTAGTGAAGGTGTGGGAGGGTAGTGAGGTGTGAGAGGGTAGTGAGGTGTGGGAAGGTAGTGAAGGTGTGGGAGGTAGTGAGGTGTGGGAGGTAGTGAGGTGTGGGAGGGCACGCTTGTAGTGTTAAAAACAAAACAATTCCATTGGATTTCAATTCGTTATGACAACTCAGCCTAGTGCAGGATAAAAGCTTACATGCCATTTTTAGTGATAGCTTGGTAACCAAATGACATGCAGGCAACATGGGGAGATGCCCTTATGTTGGTTGCTAGTATTTTTTCCTGTGCACTGCAGAAGCTGAGGCCTGTTCACGAGACACTGCTGTCCGGGTTTGAGAAGTGGGTGGAAGGAGACAAGCTGCCTAACAGCGGTGAGATCACTAGGGTCTTCATGGAACAGAAGGACGGGCTCTTGAACTATGGTGTGTATGCTGCCAAGTTGCCTTTGGCAACAGAAAAGGTAGAAGTGGCGTTGTCTTTTGATGTGTCTTTGTCTCTGTCATCACTCGTCATCTATTTCAAAATGTTAAACCACTCTCCTTCACTGTTCTCTCTGTTCCATCCTCTTCCTCTCACTCCTCTCCCTCCCTTCCTCTTCCCCATTCTCTCCTCAGGCCAAAGATCTACAGAACAGGTCTGATCTGGTCAAGGTGTTTCAGACGTTAATGGAGAAGTCTTGTCAAAGGTTTCCATTGAGTGATCTGTTAAGCCTACCCATTCAGAGGGTGCTCAAGTACCCCTTGCTCGTGAAGGTGAGACTGGGCACCACCAACATGCACTTTACCATACCAGCCACCTGTTTTCCATGACAATGATTGTAGTTGTGCATGTGTGTGTGCATGTGTGTATGTGTGTGTGTGTGTATGTGTGTGTGTGTGTGATTTGTGTGTTGTATGTCAAAGCAGACGTATACATACAGTTGGGCATCTTACAATATTGTGAACATTATTATTTTTAATGCTGACAGTTTTAGCACACCTCTTCTATGTGGCACACTTCCCTTCTCTGTGTGTTATATAATTATGGTCTAGTTGGTTTAAATCTGTATTTCTCATCAGGAACTCCACAAGTGTGCAAGAAAAGGGACATCAGTCTCAGGGACTGAGCTTGGGACCTTGGAATCACTGATGGCACTTCTGGAGGTACTGAAGCAAGGCACACACACTGGAACACAAACATACATGCTCACACACACACACTCACATAATTATTCTTCCTCTCAGGACATAGCCAAGTACATCAATGCCACCAAGGGTGACTTTGAGGCCATCAAATCTGTCAAAGAGGTTGAAGCCAGTCTTTCCAGCTACACTGGACCCTCCTTGCTTCAGTTTGGAAGGTACTGCTTGGATGGAGAACTGAAAGTGAAACTGGCAGACCAGGCACAGCCCAAGAGCAAGTAAGGGGGAGGGGCAGGAGGGAGAGGCACACAGCTGAATGTGTTCCTCTTTACACTAGGTGGGTGTTCTTGTTTGAAAAGGCTCTCTTGGTGTGCAAGAAGGTGAACCGGCTAGGATCAGATGTACGCTATTGTTGTGAGCTTCAGGTTATGGTAGCAACAACTCAAGTTGACCTAGTCACAACCCTCCCAAAGGGAAAAGTAAGACTGTTTCAAGGGCATTGGCAACTTGGTGGTTACGTATTCTTATGCACACTTTGCAGAATGCATTCAAAATTACTAATGAGAAAGGTTTGTGGAGTGTTATTGTCTTGTAGCAATCTCTCTTATCATTGCATAGCACTGCAGTTTGCCTTCATTTCTTTCTCTCACCATCCCCCTCTCTCTCCACCTCTCCCTTTCCTTCACCCCCCTCCACCTCTCCCTCCTTACACCTCTCCTCTTTCCACCTCTCCCTCTTTCCACCTCTCCCTCTTTCCACCTCTCCCTCTTTCCACCTCTCCCTTCTACACCTCTCCCTCTTTCCACCTCTCCCTTCTTACACCTCTCCCTCTTTACACCTCTCCCTCCTTACACCTCTCCCTCCTTACACCTCTCCTCCTTACACCTCTCCCTCCTTACACCTCTCCCTCCTTACACCTCTCCTCCCTCCTTACACCTCTCCCTCCTTACACCTCTCCCTCCTTCCACCTCTCCCTCCTTACACCTCTCCTCCCACCCTTTCCCACATCTCTCACCCCTTCTGGTCCTTTTTTGCCCCCTTTGTGGTCTCAGGGGAAGTATTATGTCTGGCCAAGACAGATGAACTGAAGAATCGCTGGGTGGATGCCATCAACCATTCAAAGTGAGAGGGGGACCCATTCCTTGTACCGACACCTTATATGGTCTGCTCTTATGTGCTTAATTTCCCAGAGAGCTAACCTTGCCAAGGGAAGGGAAAAAAGGTAGAGTGTGTGTGTGTGTGTGTGTGTGTGTGTGTGTGTGTGTGTGTGTGTGTGTGTGTGTGTGTGTGTGTGTGTGTGTGTGTGTGTGTGTGTGTGTGTGTGTGTGTGTGTGTGTGTGTGTGTGTGTGTGTGTGTGTGTGTGTGTGTGTGTGTGTGTGTGTGTGTGGTTGTGTGGTTGTGTGTGGTTGTGTGTGTGTGTGTGTGGTTGTGTGTGTGGTTGTGTGTGTGTGTAAGTATAGACACTTCATAATGGATCTTATTGGCATATATCTGCAACATTTTAAGCTGTGAAATCTAACCTCCCTGATCCTTATTCAGTCAATGAGTATGTGGGGATGGGGGGAGGGGGGGTTGGTTATTGATAGCAGTTATCGCTTGCAATGCGTATTAACACAGTTGGATAAGAATAATTAAATTCGGCCAATTCATTGTCAGCAGTATTGCTCAATGCAATGTCTCAAATATTAAATTCACAAATCTTAATGGGGTAATTAAGCAAATTTCCAATCATATGACACGGGTTTTTAGAGATTGTGTCAGTACACACTCAAATCACACTTCAAATGTGCAGCAAATCACACTTCTGAACTCATATACTTGTTGGTCACTTGTCTCTCTCACTTGTCTCTCTCACAGGGTTACACTCATTTGAGCTGCAGAATTTTGATAGTCCATCTTGCTGTGATGCTTGCAAGAATCTATTGCACGGCTGCTACTTCCAAGGATACACCTGCACAGGTGTGTGTGTGTGTGCGTGTGCGTGCGTGTGCGTGTGTGTGTGTGTGCGTGTGTGTGTGTGTGCATGTGTGTTTGTGTGTGTGTGTGGTGTGTGTGTATGTGTGTGTGTATGTGTGTGTGTGGTGTGTGTGTGCATGATGTCTACAAGTAGCATGTGCTCCTCTGACCTTAGTGTGCAAGAGATCTGCGCACAAAGTCTGCCTGTCGGACATCGGCAAGTGTCAGCACAAGGGGCCCGTCAAGGGTAACTCTGTGGACGTCGAAAGGCCTCGTCCTGACCCGCCATTTGCCATCAGACCCCAGTCTGTGCGCCAGCACAACGACACAAATGGGATGGAGGAACGATTGAAACATTTCACATGGTGAGTGGTGGGGGGGGGGGGGGGGGGGGAAGGAATGGGGCTTGTTTGGTAGTACCCCTGTTAATTCTGACTTACATGCTGGGCGTTGCATGGAAGTCACCTGGGAGTCACATGAAGGTTTCTGTTTTATTTATGAAAGGTATCTAGGCAAGATGTCTCGCATTCAGGCAGAGCAGGCACTGTCCAAGATGAGGGATGGTGTGTTCCTGATACGAGAGAGCGACGTGAGGGCAGGAGAGTACGCCATCGCACTGAAGTAAGCCACCTCTGCTTGTTGGTTGGTTGGCCTCCACGTGTAGGGATGTTGTGGTGCCTCCCTGCAGATGGAAGGGTATGCCGAAACACATCAAGATATCGAGACAAGGCAACCGTCGATTCTGCGTAGCTGATATTTGCGATTTTTTATCTGTTGATGTAAGGAGGACTTGAGGAGGGAATGCAAGTAGAATGATGGGGTTCCCTTACCCACCCCCAAATGTAGGATTTAGTGGAATACTATCAACACAACACGTTGGGCAACAGCTTTCCTGGTGTGGACACCACACTCCGGTTCTCTGTGAAAGACCCTGAAGCCCCCTTGCCCAGTGGGGGGTTGAGCTCCGTGGCCCCAGTCTCTCCCACCGTACCGCACACTAGTTTGTCCTCTTCCGGTCACTCCGCCTCAGTACTGCCCTCCTATCGCCCAACCCTACTCTCCCATCATCCCACTCTGACCGTACAGCACTCAAGTGTGTTTCACCCTGCAGGCTCAGGTAGGGAAGGGTGGGGGAGGAGAGTGGGAGGGTAGAGGATCGGAGGAAAGGCAGTTGTATTGAAACGTGTGGTGTGCTATCGCAATCCCTCTCTAATTGGTGTGAGGGTTGATGCTGCAAGAGGGGACATAATGTAGATACATCCTCACCCTTTCCTTGCCTCTGTGACTGTAATCAAGCTTCTGTCTCCCCTTCAGCGATGGCACCTCTTGTGCCACCTCCAACTCTGTGGGGTGATGTTCTGTTCGCGTTTATTGCCGAGTGTGATGACGAGATCTCATTGGAGGTTGGTCATACTGGGGAGGGGGAGGAGGTCCTTGTGATCATCAAGTATTATTTTTTAAATCCTTAACAGAAGAATACCCGTGTTAAGATTTTGAACAAGGGAGACAGGGAGGGTTGGTGGTTTGGAGAATATAATGGAAAGGTACGTAAATGTGTTGCCACCTATGCGTACCGCCTTTAAAACAGTGTTTTCTTTGTCTTGCCGACGACCCTAACAAATGAACTGTGGTGTATTGCTGCTTGGCCAACTACTTTGAACATCATCAATCTGTACTCTGAGCAGACAGGCTATTTCCCTGCAAACTATGTGCGCTCTGTTGAGCAGTAATGGCATGCACGTTTCATTCCCTTGTTCTCCCAGGGTTTTTTTTTTTTTTTTGTGCTTGGTTTCTTTATGTGTGTATGTGAATGTGTGTGTTTGTATTTGTGTGTGACCACTTCAGTGCTAACATGGTCCCTCACTTTCTTTGTGTGTAAACCTGCACCACGTTACTTGCTGAAGGAATTACAGTGTAATTATCAAGTTTGAGCATGAGGGAGAGGGGGTGCACATTACATAACCTTGAACTGTTGTGTGGCACCTCGTGAATATGCTCGTGAGAACATAACTCTCACACTGTGGGGCCTTTTCTACTTGCTTGTTAAATACATGCCTGCCTCTGCTGCAACTCAAATTTGATTTCATTTGCCAATGCAACCATGCTGATCAGTAATGGTGATTAATGTGCACATGGTTGCACTGCAGTTTATGAGATATCAGACACAACTCATTACATATACATCCAAGTTGCCTTGAAAATGAGGCTACAGTCTGGCCCTTCAATCTCACTTTTGAAAACCGGGGAATGATACCATAGTCTTATACAAGTTATGTTGAATTGGAAAATTTTATATTATTAGCAGACAGAAGGAACATAAAACCAGTTGTAAATCGATACAGAGCATGATGAAGTCCGTTTTCTTTAAACGGGGGGGGGGGGGGGGGGGTCTGTAAAAAGACAGGAGCAGAACTTATAGCTCATCCTTGTCCTCTGGAGGGGGACTGCCGCCAGACTGCTGGTACAGCCGACTGATGATGGGGTTCACCACCTCCTCAACCTCCTTTTTCTTCTGCTTCAAATCCTCGGCTTCGGCATCCTGATGGGATTCCAGCCACTCGATGGCATCGTCCACTGCCTTCAAGATTGTTGTCTTGTCTTCACTGGAAAGCTTGCTACCCAGCTTCTCCTTGTCGTTGACTTGATTTTTCAGGGAGTACGTGAGAGTTTCAAGCTCGTTCTTGGCATCCACTCTCTCCTTGAGCTGCTTGTCTCCCTCTGCAAACTTCTCTGCATCGTTGATCATTCTCTCAATGTCTTCGGGGGTCAGGCGGTTCTTGTCATTGGTGATGGTGATGGACTCCTTGGCACCTCCTCCCTTGTCGTGGGCTGACACAACCAAGATGCCGTTTTCATCAATCTGGAAGGTGACTTCAATCTGGGGGACTCCCCTAGGTGCTGGTGGGATGCCATTCAGGTCAAACTTGCCAAGAAGGTGGTTATCCTTGGTCATGGGTCTCTCTCCTTCAAACACTTGGATCGTCACAGTAGGCTGGTTGTCTGATGCAGTGGAGAAAACTTGGGACTTCTTAGTCGGGATAACTGTATTCCTTGGGATGAGTTTGGTCATCACACCTCCAACAGTCTCAATGCCGAGGGTCAGGGGGTTGACATCCAGCAGTAGAAGTCCTCCAGTCTGCTCCTTTCCACTCAGGATGCCTGCTTGGACAGCTGCACCGTAGGCCACAGCTTCATCAGGGTTAACACCACGATTTGGCTCCTTGCCGTTGAAGAACTCTTTCACCAACTGCTGGACCTTGGGAATACGAGTGGACCCACCAACCAGGACCACCTCATCAATGTCAGTCTTCTTGAGACCCGCGTCCTCCAACACCTGCTGACAAGGCTTCATGGTAGAACGGAACAGGTCCTGTGACAAAGAAGAAGTCTAATGAAAGCCACCGCCACAGTAATGGAAAACAAAAACCAAATATACAGATATACTTTCTCTCTAGGGGGACATACCATGTTCAACTCCTCAAATCGGGCTCTGGTGAGTGTTTCTGAGAAGTCTTCACCATCAAAGAAGGACTCAATCTCTATTCTTGCAACATGTTGCGAACTGAGTTCCCTCTTGGCCTTCTCCACTTCACGACGCAGCTTCTGAACAGCCCTGTTGTTTCCTATGATGTCTTTGCCGCTCTTCTTCTTGTACAGCTTAATGAAGTGCTCCATGACACGCTGGTCAAAGTCTTCCCCTCCAAGGTGTGTGTCTCCGTTTGTGGCCACCACTTCGAAGACTCCATTGTCAATGGTCAGCAGAGAGACATCGAAGGTTCCACCTCCAAGGTCAAAAACCATCACTGTCTTCTCTCCCTCCTTTTTGTCTAGACCATATGCAATGGCAGCTGCAGTCCTACGGTCACAAACAATAAAAGTGGAATAAAAGGGTTAAAGGAGTAAGCTAGCTTTTTTTTTTTGGTTGACTTACGGTTCGTTGATGATACGGATGACGTTAAGACCGGCAATGGTTCCGGCGTCCTTTGTGGCCTGTCTCTGAGCATCGTTGAAGTAGGCAGGGACAGTGACTACGGCGTGCGTAACGGGGTGACCCAGGTATGCCTCGGCCGTTTCCTACAATAGACGGGAATGGTTACGTCGAATACTCGAGACTGGGTTCCCGTGTCCTTCATGCTGCACGGCCACACAATATACACACACGTACACATATCACAAGCCACACACCTTCATCTTCGTGAGTATCATAGAACTGATTTCCTCAGGAGCGAACAGTTTCTTCTCTCCCTTGATGTCCAGCTGCACGTGAGGCTTGTTGTTCTTCTGTGTAACTTTGAAGGGGAAGTACTTTATGTCGTGTTGCACAGAAGGGTCGTCCCACGTTCTGCCGATAAGTCTCTTCGAGTCGAAAACGGTGTTCTCGGGATTGGAGGTCAGCTGGTTTTTGGCGGCATCTCCAATGAGCCTCTCGCCTTCGGTGGTGAAGGCAACATACGATGGGGTGATACGGTTACCCTGATCGTTGGCAATTATTTCCACTCGGCCGTTCTCGTATATTCCGACGCTAAAATAAGAAAGACAAAATGTAACGTGCTGTTGCGTCACAGTATGTAAAAATGTGCCTTGCTGTACTTACACAGAGTATGTCGTTCCCAAGTCTATACCAATCACCGTTCCCATGTCTTCCTGTTCGGCAGCCAACGCCGACATGCAAGCGCAGGCCAACACGCATCCTAGAAAAAGTAGTCTCATCCCACTATGTTTCCGACTATTGTTATACTAAACTTTGACTTTGACAACTTGTGGTTCTTGTCTGTTAAACTGCTTTTATAGTCTTGTGTGTACCCCGTGCAGCTGCACTGCGTGGAACGCTCTGATTGGACCACTTCATCGAGCCCCGCCTCCGAAATTACATTCAATGAGGGGAAATGCGTTGGACAAATGCGATTGGTCCACGTTTATTGTTACAGCTGCGAACGAGCCAACGGACGCATGGATTACATCACCGCTACGCGTCTAGGTGATGTAATCATACTGACGCGTTGCGTGATGTAATCCATCTGCAGCTGCGTCCTTGGTCTGGGGCCGAGTCTAATAAACCGTATCCACGTGGAACAGTCGTAAAAAAAAAATGGGGAGAACAAATAGGGTATGCCGCACGACCTTGACAGATGGATTGCGTTGCACCAATTTGTGTTTTCTGTAGAGAAAGAAGCGTACTCATCAGGATGTTGAAACGGAGACAACCGCCCCGAAGTCGTTCGTCATTGAGCGGGGGAAGGTTGGAACTACTCTGCATCATTTGGTTCTGGACCTCCGGCGCGTGATGGAGCCAAATACGGCAACAAAACTGAAGGCATGTGGTAACGAGGCGCTAGCTTGGTTTTAATGCGAGTGGTTCTGCTTCGAAAAAGGTGCGACACAAGAACGTCGTGAAGGATTTCATTCAAGTCGCTGGCCCGCTTGGTTGCACACACATGATGATTTTGTCAAGGACTGAGAGTTACATCAACCTGCGAGTGTGCAAGCTACCAAGAGGACCCACAATCACTTTCCACATCAAGGCGGTAAATGTGTACACGTGACTTCCTGGTTACCCCCCCCCCCCCCCCCCCCCCACCCCCGTGTAGCCGATCCTTCAAAGTTTCAACCCAATATAGTTCACGCTGTGCCACGAAGTTGTGTCCAGCCTCAAAAAGCCAGCGGTTAATGCAAAGCAGTTCCTGACACCTGCGCTGGTGGGTGTGGCCATATTCATGTTATACCATCTTGATACTGTTGTCCACTCTATTCAAGTTGATACTGAATAACTTCAGTCCAGAGAGCAAGCCGTTGACACTTATGACATCACTATTTCAGAACATGTTCCCTTCAGTTAATATACACAAAGTAAGTGGAATGGAATTAGTTTGGCGGTGAGGAAAGTACAGGGGATATGTTTACGAACTCAACAGAATTAGATTTTTAGTTAATATAAATTGAACTTATTAGTTGGTCAAAGCAAATTAAAAGTTCAATGAAAAACCATTTGTTCATCCAAGTGGGACGAGCTGAGGTGATTTCTTGGTTGCACTGAATGTTGCATTAAACAAATTTGGTCTGCTATCTAAAACAAAATCACTTGGCTTGCTTGTAAAGGATTGTTTACTTTTAATCTCTTTGTACTATGCAGCTATTTTGGGAGTGTTCATCTTGAATATTTGGTCACGATTTCAATTGATTTTAGGGTCTTGAAGTAGTTATTCAAAGTGAAATCATTTACGATGTCCTCCAATTCGGCTCATTTTTGTTTTAAGAGTTTGTTCAGCAATAAAATTATTAGATTTTTCAAGTGATGTATCTTTGTGCAGTAATATCTCTGGCCCCGTTAGTCCTAGGGCAACAAAAATTAAGCATAAACTTAAAATTAGCTACGGGCTGGCTATCCATGGATGTGTAATGATGAAATGTATCAGTAGCTAATGGAATGAAACTGTGCAGCTTCTGTGTTCCTTGAACTGTTCTGCACACAGCAAATCTTAGGTAGATCCTCCATCCCTTCAAGGTCGCAAAGCAGAGCATTGTGAACTCTGTGAGCTTCCATGTTGATATGTGAAATGAACCAAAGTGTTTAACTTGATTGTGATCAGTTTTGATTAGTATATGGCTCAGGGTACCAATATGATTGTAGCACCACACACATACTGTCAACAAGTGTGCGGTCACCTCTGAAGCATGAAATCCACTCAAATGTTTAGGTGAAGTTGTCTGAGATCAGGAGATGTGTGCTACTGAATTACATTGCAGATACCAACACTATTGAATTCAGGCACTAGTAAGTGCACTTCACAATGCCTAGCAATGCACACCTGCCATTGTATCTCCATGCAGCAACATCAAGGCCACTCCTCAGGGTGTTAGCAGAGGGATAAAGAAGCTCGTTCACTCCCATGTGCCTGACCTCGGCAAGTACACAGACATCAGTGACCTTGTGCTGGGGTTGAGTTTTACCACACCCTTTAACTGGGGCTAGCTAAGATTTATTCGGACTCGTTTATTTCTTACCCTCACAACAGTGGTAATGTGTCTGAGAGTGAGGGGGAGGAGCTGGTAGGAGGGGAGGGGGCGGAGGTCACACTGCCACAAGATCTTCCCGGAAGGGGAAATATTAAGTCAGAACAGAGTGCAATTAGGTTGACAGAGGTTTGTTCATATAGAAAGATATAAATGAAAAACAAAAATGATATGGTGTGTGTGTGTGTGTGTGTGTGTGTGTGTGTGTGTGTGTGTGTGTGTGTGTGTGTGTGTGTGTGTGTGTGTGTGTGTGTGTGTGCTTGTTAGCTTGGTCCAAGGCTTACACTTCAGCTGGTGAAGGTGGAATCTGGGCTCTGTGGAGGAGAAGTATTGCATCATGAGTTCAGTAAGTATTGCATCATGAGTTCAGTAAGTATTAATTGTAAGCCAAGTCATCATGCAACTAATTTTTTATTTAAATCAACAATGGCTGAAATGGATTATGCAACAATAGGATGTACACTTTTAAACAGTATTAACTGGAAGCCAGTTGCAAAGATAATTCGCTATTGAGTAGCCATTTTGAGCAATAGTTTGAAACGCTCCCAATCTTGATCAGTTCAGAAAACAAAACGGGAGGCGAAGGAGCTGAAGACCAGGGTGGAGGGACAACGCAGACTGAAGGAGAAGAGGAGAAGTGAACAGGAAAGAAACATTCAGAGGAAGATAAAGGAGAAAGAACTGCACAGGTGAGTGTGCACCCCATGGTGGCCTTGTGCTGCTCAACAGATGGTCCACAGGCAAAGGTGTCTGGAAGGACAGAAGGGTGACCTGCAAGATGGTGAGTACTTCGTGGATGGAGAGTGGACTCATCATTTCATTAATTACAGGGGAAGAGGATGGTGAGGAGGAGAAGGGTGAAGAGGAGAAGGGTGATGATGATGATGATGATGATGCTGAGTGGTACAAGCAGGAAGTAGGGGAGGAGCCTGATCCTGGTAAGTGCCCACCTTGCTCTTAGTTTAAAGCATAATTCAGATTGTTGCTAAGCTTTGTCCAATGCTAATGGTTGTATTGGTCATTTTTTTCATGAAGAATTATTTGGAACCAAGAGGAGGCGTGGTCATGAGTCAGGTGCACATGTGAAGCGAGGTCAAGTGGGACACAGGGGCAGCCCCACGGGGGAGGCGTGGTGCAGCTGGTGCCTCCTTTGGTAGAGGGCGTGGTGCAGCTGGTGCCTCCTTTGGCAGGGGGCGTGGTGCAGCTGGTGCCTCCTTTGGCAGGGGGCGTGGTGCAGCTGGTGCCTCCTTTGGCAGGGGGCGTGGTGCAGCTGGTGCCTCCTTTGGCAGGGGGCGTGGTGCAGCTGGTGCCTCCTTTGGCAGGGGGCGTGGTGCAGCTGGTGCCTCCTTTGGCAGGGGGCGTGGTGGTGGTTCACGCTGGCACAGAGGAGAATCAGATGATATGTCGGAAGCAACCTCACGTGGTCGTCGTAGAGCTGCTGGTACCTCCTTTGGCAGGAGGAGAGGTGGCATGGTCAGAGGAGATGGAGACAATATGTCAGAAACAAGTAAGTTAGTGGTAAGAAACGGGGCAGATGAAGGTGCTGTGACTGTTATTGAGGAAATCATCATTCCAGGGGGGTGGAGCAGTCAGTGGTCTGAGGACTCGAAACCCCAGATGAAGTTTACCAAACCGAGCCACAAAACACGCCACAGTGTTGGTCAGGTGAAGAGAGCAGGAGGTCGAGTGTTTAGGAAGAAAGTCACATGACATCACACTACCCAACATGATATGTCAGCACTTGAACGTGTTTGTTGTATTCATTCTGTTTTTCTAACATTTGTGACACACCTTTGAACACAGACTTTATATCAAAACACTTAATCTATTAACTGTGGTTTAACTCCTATTCTTTCGATACAGTCTTGTGGCATACAGAACACAGGGTTAATCTCCTTGAGCAGTTTCTCTCCCATCAGAGACAGTCCGGCTAGCCCAAACAGTGTGTGGAATGGGTCAGGGTAGTCTCCAGGCCTGTCTGCAAAGCCCCCTGTTTCATCGTCTTGCGATGCAAGAATGAAGGCACTTAACTTCTCCTGCAATTTGCAAGCAGTGGGGGTGAGAGAGAGGCAAGCCTCAGATGACGGTGCAAACCTTGTCGATCCAGTGCAAACGACCAATCATCTTCAAGGAGGACAGAACCCACCAGGAGTAGCACACGTCTGGTAGCTTTTCAGGGCGACCTGTGTTACAAATTGGTGATTCTAAATGCGCTACGCACAGGCACACAATGTTTACCATTCAAGCCGCCAGACGGCAGCTGTCTTTCGCACAGCCACCATCCAAGCCAGTCCGCATCAATGTGGTGCATAGCATTTGCCACAGACAATGCTCCCACACAACAGTAGATCTGCAAACAGGCGAATAAGGGATACATGTAACCAAAGCTACAGAGGTGGTGAGTCAAACGGGCTATATATATACACCTGTCCAGCGTGTGACTCTGACCCTGGCATACTCCCGAATCCACCATCAAAGTTCATACAAGAGACAACGAAATCAACAGCCTTGGTCACGTCCACTGCATCCAATCGGTTCTTGGGTAAGGAATTTAAACATGTACAGTGGAATTGTGAACAGCAATGTACACACTAACAAGCAAGGCCAGTGTTGCCAGACTGCAGAACGAGAATCTTGTGTCCACTTCGCCTGAACACAGAACGAAATGTGACGAGGATTATAAGTAACTTTCACAGTCTTCTTGCAATATTACGTGACAAAGCCATACCCCATGTGTCTCCGAAAAATGACCCATCAGGTTGCTGCAGACCCGCTACAAACCGAACTACTCCCTCACAATCAACAGTGGCCACACTATCATAGAGAGATAGCACCTGTGTGTGTGTGTGTGTGTGTGTGTGTGTGTGTGTGTGTGTGAGAAGGGGGGGAGGTCCAAATGATCCAAATACCATGGGGGGAAAGCCAGAGCAAACTGCACCTGTATGGCACTAAGTGTGTACAACACGTGAGGATCCTGATCCGGGTTAGGCCCGAAACCTCCCGACGGGTGCTGACACGACTTGACGAACTCGAGCACTCCCTGCTTGTCCATCCTTCCCAACTGACCCATCAGGTCCATGGCTGTCAAGCCCCAGTAAATCCCACTGACCCTCAGGTGCTCCGTGCTGCAGTACTCCTAGTTGAATACGGTTCATACAAGGAACGTGTCTGGGCGAGGACCACGTCGTATCGTACCAGGTCATTTTTGTCTTTTTCAAACGCCTCGATGTAGTTCGCATGTTTGTCGAGGAACAGAATCTTCTTTTCCGGAGCATCTGGGAGCTCAACATCCTTCACCTGAGTTCCCTAAAAGTGTAATTTTTCGTAAGAGTCAATCGATCAGGCACCAGTCCTACGTACCATCGGTTTTCGATCTGCAGAGCAGGTTATGTCTGTATTAGTCTCGTGCCCACGCTTACATGACTACTGGTTATCCCAAACACAATTAATAGAGAATTATAATTATAAATACATGCGCTGGTTATCAACCTGATAATACGATTAATTCAGGTCTGGGGTCGAGACAAAGGATGGCATCGTGCATGGAGCATTTCAGGCGAAGCGTTGCCAAACTGGTACCGTCGAGAGATGCTGGTTAAGAGGAGCTGTATGCATGACGTGGCCTCACAGGCTTTTTTGACTGCGCTCTTGATCATTACCTACCGTTAGCTGTGGCCGTTGCGGTGTCGGGGGGAAGCGACAGCGTAGCTCTCACGTATCTAGCCAGGCAGGTGTTTCAGCGGGTGGTAGGCATTACAGTGGACCACAGGTAACGGATTGTACTGCATTGACTCAGCCGTTCATTGATGCATGCTTCACAAACCTCAGGCTTAGACCAGAAAGCAGCCAAGAAGCGGTCAAGACCGGGTCGATAGTGACGGGGATCGGTACGGCAATCGGTGTTAGTTTTGTTGGTAACGTCACTGTACGGTACAGGTGCGGAACATCACGTCATCCCACTGGAGTGGCCAGCGCGCCCCGATCCCGGGAAGGTGCAGTTGGCTGCGCGGCAAAAGCGGTACGAAGCGCTGTTCAGATTCTGTCGCGAGAAGAAGATACGGTATCTTATGACCGCGCATCACATGGATGACCAGCTAGGTAAGAGGCATTGGTATCTTGAGGTGCGTTTTTTCAACTTTCCAAATTGTCCTTTGCTACGCGGACGATTCTAGGCACATTTCTCACCAGACTTTCCATGGGTAGCAGTATCGACGGCCTTGCTGGGATGAAGGAAGCCATCGCGTGGTATCAGTCCCCCGAAACACGGCTCCTGCGACCACTGCTTCACTGCACAAAGGTTTGATAGCTAGATCCAGATTATTCATGCACACGTCTGTCATGTAGAAATCATTGCGAGAGGTCTGTACCGAGAACCACCTCGATTGGGTAGAGGACCCCTCCAATGCCTCAGACGTCTACAAACGGAACAGAATTAACAAAGCGCTTGCCATCCATTCCGAACTGCGCGCTGGACTTGGGAGCTTAGTTGAGACCTGCAGTCTTGCCCGTGACGTGCTGCAAAAGAAAGGCAAGCCACAAACCACAGCCAGCTCCAGTTTCATTTCCCTATATTTACCTCCTCACACACACACCTATCTACACATTAGCCCTCCATGCAATGAGCTCCAATGGCATGGTCCACGTGGATCAACTATACGGTTATGCCAAGGTGTCATGGCCGCAGTATTGTCACTTGGATCGGCCAGTAGCCAAGAGAGTCCTCTTAGCTCTCTCACACTACACCTCAGGACAAGATGCCATGCCTCACTACTTGGCTCTATCCAGAGCCCACCAAATGTTGACTGAAGGCAAGGCCAAGGCCACCAACATGACTCTAGGGATGTCCATCTTGGTCCCTGCAGATGAAGTCACCTTCATTGTTAGTCGAAGCAAGCCACCCAACTCCTCGGCAGATCTTACTCCCATTGTTCTCGGGGAGACCATCTTGTGGGACAAACGGTTCGAGATCACCCTGAGTCAGCTTGAACCCCACACACCTCCAACATCCAAGCAGTTTTATGTTCGCCATATGCTTACAGTGGACTGGGAACTGGCCAGAAAAGGGATCCGAAAAGTCAGAACTGTGGCACTACCTCCTGAAATGATAAGAGGTGGCTTGCCTGTGATTGTTAATGAAGACAGGAAAGTGGTACTCATACCACACTTCAAGGTGATTGAAAGATCTGCTGGTGTTGCGTGCAAACTCAAGTTTGCTCCTCAAAAGAGCTTAGAGTATTGCCTGTTGGGCTGCTATGAAATGGAGGGCAAGTGCAACATGCCACTATGAATTGCACTATTGTTGCTAGTGACCTTCAGTTCTGAGAGGATCACTTGCACTATCCAATGCTAGTTTATCAGTTTGATCTTCAGACAGGATTTCGATGGTGGTGGTTCCAGTTCGTCTAATTTGTTCGCCTTGTTCAGCGAGTATGTCTTCTATATTGCTAAAAAAAAAAAGAGACAAAGTGAACGCGGCAAGGGTTTTAATGGGGGAGGGGGGTTTGTACATTTTATTGGCTCCGAACCAGCCCAGATTGTCTGCAATAAGGTGCAGATTTAGACAACCTGGACACTTTATCAACACCACGCCCGCGTTGTACGCCTGCTTTGAAAATCTCTTGACGGCATGTGTTTGGCAAACTTTACACGTGAACTCCATATGCAGCTGTCCCTGAATCACGCTCTTCTGTTCTTTGTCCGGCGTGGGAGGCTCAGATTCGGGCACCAAAGTAGAATAGTCTCTGTGGACGGCATGAGACATTGTTTTCTTCGCTACGCGGTGACAAGCGCTGGAGCTACAGGGAACACTCTTGGTGCATGCTCTTGTAGATCCTGCTGTGAAGTGCCTTGCAAGGCAACGCGTAACAGGTCGCAACAACATTCCCCTTCACACGTGTGTTATTAAAATCATCTATTACGTCAGCTCACAAAATTGCGCCATCACCGCGCCTACATTTATACGCTCGGTTATTGGCCAGTGTTGTTATTGTATAGTGCGTACGCGAGGCAAATGGCGGAAGCTGCTGACTGGGACGAAGTTACGTATCTCCACAAAAGAACTCCAAGGGCTGCCGACGCGAAATCTCAAAAGGTGGCCGCGCACTGGCTGTAGGTGAAGGGCCCGTGTTTGACGTCTCTGTTTCTCATAGGTAGTAAACCAGGCACTAAGGAAGGGAGAAGATATAGAAACACACAAGAAATGTGAGCAACTCTGCTCCTTAAATACTTTTGACTCGTATTTACGTCACTAATAGTTACTGCCGCGACCAACAAACAGAAAGCAGCAGCGAAAGATACAGCGAAGCTTGACAGAGAAACAGAAGAGCTAAAACGTAATAGAATGATTGTGTCGTTGTCGACATATGCAAATGATATGGAAATGATACGTGTTCTCGTAGATGACAGAGTGACGCTCGACTTTGCACGAACCCTGCAGAAGGCGAGACTAGCGAAGGGATTAACGCAAAAAGAACTAGCAACAGTAAGAATGAATCGTGTAGTAGTCGCTAGTATAATAGTATTGCTTTGCCTCAGTGGTGTGTTATACTGACCCATCCCTAACATGCACCATCTGACATTTGCTAGTTAGTGTTGGAATTATGTGTAACTATTTTTCACAGAAAATTTGCGAGAAGCCGCAGGTTGTCAATGACTACGAAGCTGGCAAAGCCATTCCAAATCCACAGATCATTTCAAAATTAGAGAGAGCTGTGGACGTTCGGCTTCGAGGCAAGGACATGGGTCTACCGCTTCATGGCTGATGGCAGAAATGCAACTCGACACAAATGAATAACCCTTTCTCCTTTTTTTTGTCACACTTGTGCTTTTGCTTTTGATGACATGCCATCTGGCTGCATGTACCTTTTGTCATCAAAGTTACACCAAATTGTAGGCAATTTAACAATAGTCAAGAAGGGGAGAGAGAGAGACAGACACTATGGCCACATTGTTATGTGTAGTTAACTTCAAAGCTGATGGTACCATATCAAATGCAGCATGTAAAGTAGTTGAAGCCTGATGCATGGTAGACATGCAACTGTGGACGAGCTAATATGGTATCTGATAGAAAGCTTGTCCTTACATTTGTGAATGACAATTGTGAACCCTTATGCATACTTGCAAACAAGCCCCCCCCATCTCCCCCACCCCCACAGACAAATTTTGTTTTGATGATAAAGACACCAGGATGAAATCCAGGCATGCGAATGCATACGTTGGAAGGGTTATGTCCTCAATCTCTCCTCAGTGGTACCTCAATTACTTCTGTTCCAGTGGCCCTGATGACATTAATCTTAACACCATCCCCAGTGTAGATATCTCTTTCAGCAGCAGCAGAAAACACATCCTTAACAAGGGCAACTGCCTTCTCCAAAGTCAAGGGTTCTTTCTTTGCTCCTTTTTGGTTCTTCAGGTCAATCTGAAATATCACAAGGCAATATACTTCATCCTTACATTTTACAAAGAACATTCCTATTAATTTGATTTTACTTAACCTAACAGTCTATAAATTATTTTCACTGCGCTTCAATTTGGGACACTGTATCAAAAGATTCTACCAATAATACCCACTGGCAGGATACACCATGCAATACATAACAAAACATTATATATACACATGTATATAACAATCAGCCACAGCACCCTCCCTAAGTTACACTCTTTACACTCTCCATATATATATACACACAATGAGCCTCAAGTAGATGCTACGCATATATAGTCTGACCAACAATTACACAACTACGTAGAACACACACACACAACACACACACACAACCACACACACACACACACACACACACACACACACACACACACACACACACACACACACACACACACACACACACACACACACACACACACACACACACACACACACACCTGGTTATCAAGAAGAGGCTGCAGCATGGTGGATGCTGTTCCCGAAGATCTGTGTGTTTCCCTTTCGTACGACCCCACAGGATCAAAACTATACACACACCCTTTACCTAGTAAGGAAATAGAACGAGGGGGTGGGGGTTAGTACGTCGCCACCCAATAACTAAACATTCAACATTCAACCCTACCCTCACTATCAATGCCTGCCAATATGTCAGAAGTGTAAAATGGAAAAAAGCGACGATAGTACAGTTTGGTGGACAGAAGCTGTGCCAAAGCTTTCAAACTGTGTAGGTATGAGAAGAAAGAAAACTGAGGACTGACTGGTTTGTACATGGGTACATTTTGAGAGGGGGAGGAGGGGAAAGAGAAGACTGGGTGTACCTCATCTTCTTGTGATGAATGTATTCGTAAGTCTGTTTAAGAAACCATGGAATGTTTATAAGTGCACACCCTTGGATATTGTCCTATACCTTGAATTCGTTTTGAAGCTCTTTGGTGAGTGTCAACACATCTCCGTGGAATCCACAACAGCCGAAAACTATCGTGTCACTCCTGTTACAGATGCATTAAATGGATGATCACGTGAATCAATTACCGAAGAAACGCTGCTGCCTAAAAGCTTACAGCTGATAGGTTTTGGGAAGTTTCCTCGAATGAATGTTGAAACCTTCGCTCAAACGCGTGTCTGAGGCGATGATTGCAAAGTCATCTCCTGCAATTGCTAATAAAGTCCTACATTCCGAGTTTTAAAAAAAAGGTTTGATAGGAACAAATCAAACTTACCCTCCTGTAAGAGAATAAGGATTCCACTGCTCTCCCTCGCGTCCTGTGGGAACTGTATGGTTGTCCATCAGATTTTACAAAGCTGGGTGCACGTGACAAAAATGACAAATTATTGTTGTGAATTATTAAAACTCGGTATTTCCGTGCTGTTGGTAATACTCGGTATTGCCGTTTCTCTGCAACGGTACACCAACAATTGTACGAGTTCGGCACTACCAACGCCCCTCCCCCCCATCACGCGAGAATTGTTTAGCGAGCGTTATTTGGAAGGATTTCAGACCATGCCTGTGAGTCGTTCTATCTTTTGATATTGTAGTCGTCTTATGGTGGTTTCTCCCTGTCGTTTTAAATAGCTTTTCTACTCATTTTTCAAATCCCTTGTTGGGAAGGAAGTCAATGTCGAGTTAAAGAATGATCTATGGTAAGCCGTGTACAAAACATAATTAAGCATACAAGTTACAACAGAATGCAACAGTAGCTAAGTCTAAGCTAAACAGGCTGCGCGAGTTCTTCAGAAACCACCACGGAGACGGAGCACCAAGTGAAGAGTCGACTCCTTTTGGATGTTGTAGTCGCTCAATGTGCGGCCATCTTCCAGCTGTTTGCCGGCAAAGATGAGTCGCTGTTGATCTGGTGGAATACCCTCCTTGTCCTGGATCTTAGCCTTCACGTTGTCGATGGTGTCGCTTGGTTCCACCTCCAATGTAATGGTCTTGCCGGTCAGCGTCTTCACGAAGATCTGCATACCACCACGGAGACGGAGCACCAGGTGAAGAGTTGACTCCTTTTGAATGTTGTAGTCGCTCAGCGTGCGGCCATCTTCCAGCTGTTTGCCGGCAAAGATGAGTCGCTGCTGGTCTGGTGGAATACCCTCCTTGTCCTGGATCTTAGCCTTCACGTTGTCGATGGTGTCGCTTGGTTCCACCTCCAATGTAATGGTCTTGCCGGTCAGCGTCTTCACGAAGATCTGCATACCACCACGGAGACGGAGCACCAGGTGAAGAGTTGACTCCTTTTGAATGTTGTAGTCGCTCAGCGTGCGGCCATCTTCCAGCTGTTTGCCGGCAAAGATGAGTCGCTGCTGGTCTGGTGGAATACCCTCCTTGTCCTGGATCTTAGCCTTCACGTTATCAATGGTGTCGCTTGGTTCCACCTCAAGGGTGATTGTTTTACCAGTCAGCGTCTTCACGAAGATCTGCATTCTGCTTTGCTTTCTCGAGTTGTGTACACGATTGCGGTTCAAGAAATGCGTTCGAGTTTATATACGTTTCCTAGCATCAGTCACGTGCAATCCATATATGGTCGTTTGTGCTAAATTTAAATGTGCTTGCGCATTGTGACCGAAAATTGTATTCTAAATAAACGGTTTGTGTGTTTACGCATCATATTTCACCCACACAACATTCCACGCACGACGCACATACACACACACACACACACACACAACTACCCATCTTTAGTATTGCTGGTACACTGCATTCTGTTGACCAGGTAAGTATTGCACCTACTCACCTCCCTCAACCCAACTATGACCACACACAACATGCATGTCTAAAGGTGGTGTCCTTTATGAATGCATTGTGTTGATAGAACTGTTGTTTGTTGTGTGTCTTGTCCCCATGAAAAGCATGAATGACCTTTGTGTTGGACACTGTATGACCACCTAACAATGTATTTCCCCCCTCAACTAGTTTCTTAACATCAAATTGACTGACATAAGTGTCCCTGATCCAGATAAGTATCCTCACATGGTATGTAATTTAACACTTGTATTTCCTTAACTCCTTATTACTTGTGCTACACCCCTTCACAAGACATATTACACCCCTTAATGGCATATCACACCTCTTGTCTACTTTTCCCCTATTCATTGTTAGCTAGCTGTGTAGTAGATATTATAGTTGAGTAGCAAATGAGACAATTCCATTTCCCTCCTCCTCTTCCTTCCCACACAGCTGACGGTAAAGAACTGCTTTATCCGTGGGTCAGTGATCAGGTATGTGCAGCTGCCAGCTGAGGAGGTGGACACAGCACTGCTCCAGGATGCTGCCAGGAAGGAAGCAGCTCAAGGCAAGCAACAGCTGTCTGCCAACTGAACTATGGCCAACTGTTTGTGAGACTTAAGACAAAACATAGCCAGTTTTAATTGCTGGGTTCTTTACCCAGTTCCCGGATGGAAAGTTTTGTTGCAATTATACACACATACACATACACACTGACAAAAGAAGCCTTTTGGGTTGTGATGATTTCAGACAGGCTGACTTCTTGTGAGAGAGGAATTGATAGAAGGAAGTGGTGGCAGTTGTTGGTACCCAGTACGAACACTGCTTTGCTGCATAAAAACACAGTCCTTGTCAGTTACAGTGCTTTCGAGCTGGAATCAATAGGGGACAAACCTTTGCTGAAGGGGGCACAAGACCTAGGTCACCAGGTGTGTACTGTAATCGGGGGCTTAACATGATGTCTTTGTCTGGAGCTGAAGTCATTAGAGTGAGCAAAGCAGTCAGGAGGTCTTCCCTCTGCATGCCTCCATCACTTGTACTTCCATTCTAGGGACAGCAATGCTGTCCATTCCCATACATGCATGACAATGAGACCATACCTGGAGGGATGCCTGAATGGCACGTGAGGCGTTGGCAAGTGTGTTTCTCATCTTGTGCAACTCCTTGTTCATTACAATGTTCTGTGCTTTCACCTCATCCAGTTCATGTTTTAACTGCATGCTCTCCTCCTTGCATTGCTTTTGGAGGACATGGCATTGTGCGGTTACATGTGTACAACAGGCTGATATCAAAGACATGTATGTACCTTTGCATCCCTTTTAAGTGTGTCACAGTCACGCAGGGCTTCTAGTTTGTCTCGCTCAGTGTCAGCACTGACTATGACCTGCTGGTGTGCTAATTCCAATTGGCTTTCCAATTCCATTATCCTATCTTTGAGCAGGGATATGACCTGCCACACACAAACACACACATCACACAGAAGTAGTGTCACCTCTTCTAACATACCTTTTGATTGTTCACACTCTTCCTTGTAAGTTCTTTCTCGTTTGACTCCAGGATCTCCACCTGCCTTACCAGGTCCTTCTCTCTCTTCTTAAGGGTCTCGTTCTCTCCAATCAGTTCCACCGTTTTGTCGGACATCTTGGTCAGTTGTTGGTTGATGGCCACATTTTCCCGGATTGTTCTCTTAGTGGTCTCTGCCATTTGGAGGTCTGACACCTTCCTGAACTCTGCGGCCACCAGATTCACCTTGGCAACCATCTCCTTCTTCATTCTGCAAGAGGCTATAGTCTTATCTTTGCACAAACTTCAATGATTAAAACATCCGACACGCCCCTCAGGTGTTTACACCAGATCAACATGGGAATCCCCTGGGGTATAAATTATTCCCCTGTCGTATACTAATACTAGACCAGCTATAGAAATACACATCCCCCATTTTTACCAGTATGTATGAAGTTTCCCAGCTACGTTTGCAGATTCTTAAAATGACATCATAATTTCAATTCCCATCTTTATATCAATTGTACTTGTACAGTTGTGACCACATCATAAGTGCAGGGCGTAAATGCAATTCAAAACCACCACCAACTCTGCCCAAAACTTTGCATTCGCTACCAACCTGTCTTTGTCCAGCACTGCCTTCTTTTCAACGCCATACAAACTGTCATTGTGCAACGTTTGCAGTCTGTCAATAGTTTCTTTCAACTGTTTCATCTCAGATTCCATTGCATCCTTATGCAAACGAAATGTTTCCAAAGACTTCAACTGCCCCTGAAGCACTTTACTTTCCACAGCCAGCTGGTCCAATGCCCGCTGTGATTCATCCTTCAGCTGTGTTATCTGCTGCTCATAATGCTCCTTCTCTGTCTCTTTAGTCTGTTTCAATGTGCACAGCTCTTCTTCCAGCTCAAGCTGATGTTCTGTTTGCTGCTGGCTCTTTTTCTTCAGAAAGGTAGTCATTTGTTCCTGGTCTTCTAGCTGCTGCTTAAGCTGCTTTTGCAGCTCTTCATTTGAGAGTTGTAGCTTATCGCATTTGGTCTGGTACTTGCTTAGCCTGTCCTCAAGGTCTCTCACCTGTACCATATAGAACTCCTTTGAAAGACTATTTGTGGGCTGTTCCAATGCAGCAGCGGGTGGCGGTGGTTCTTTCTTCTCATCGCCTTTGCCCTTTCCCTTGCCCTTTTTCTTCCCCTTGCCTTTCGGCATCTCTGTTATATTGTGGCTTTAGTTACCATGACTACTGGCATCACGTGGATTATGATAAACCCCCTATATTCTCATGGCGAACAGAATTGGCTGGATCGCCTTTTGCACGATTGGACTACTCGCAGTGGCGTCATGGCTTTTACTTAGAGATAATGCCTCGCGATCTCCGTTGAGATGGTCTGTATCAATTTTACTGCCCATCATCGTCGCTGTGCGTGGAATGAGGAAGAAATCTTTGGACTTCTCTGGCGCCATGCTTGCTATCCTGGTGGGCTTTGTACTAACTGCATCCAGCGCCTGCTTTTGCACATCTCTTTTGACGTTTTTTATTACATCTTCGTTGTTAACAAAATGGAAAGGAGAAGAAAAAAGGAGGTTAGATCCGGAATTTAGGGAAGGTGAGTGGGCGCGTCTAAAAAACACCCACGTGAGTCCCACCTCCTCTTTTCTCTCGTGTTTCAGGTGGTCAAAGAAATTGGGTCCAAGTGTTATGTAATGGCGGAGTAGCCAGTGTAGCGAGCCTCCTGTACTTGCACTGGAGCGGGATGGGCGAGAGGTCGATGGTGTGGACGACGTTGGATCTCCCCAGCCTCTCCGCCGGCTCCTGCCTGGCCAGTTTGGCCTGTTGCTGCGGCGACACTTGGGCGTCGGAGGTGGGGTCTGTGCTTGGCAGGTCTCCTCGTCTGATCACCACGGGCAGGCTAGTGCCAAGAGGTACCAATGGAGCCATCTCCGCTGTTGGACTAGTGTGCAGTTTTCTAGGCGGAGCAATAGTTGGGCTGTCGTACTACGTCACGGCGATTCTATTTTTGGGAACAGAGGTGCTCTACACACAAATGCCGTTGGTGGCTGTCGGTGGGTTGTGCGGGTTGGCGGGGTCGCTCATTGACTCCCTGCTGGGGGCAACACTGCAGTACAGCGGGTTCTCTGAAGAGCTCCATCAGGTGGTTCCCTGGCCTGGCCTTAAAGTTAAGCACATCAGCGGGTATGACGTGCTGAGCAACCATGGCGTAAATCTTGTCTCTGCGCTCCTTACAGCTCTTCTGTATGTGGCTGCTGCGTGGTGTGTCGCCTCCTGGCATAGCTAGCCCTAGCCCACCCAACTTTATAAGTCCCCCATGTGTAAAGCATGCATCAAAACTGTGTCGAATCCAAAGAATTTTCATTATCTTCTCAGCAGCAGAAGCACGCTGCTTCATTTTAACACGACTGACAATAAATGAATGCCATGTAAACCTGAGCTTCTAAAACCATACAAAGAACAGACATATTATGAACAACGTAAAACCCTTATCACTTGCAGTGAAATTATCCTGCAGCAATCCATGTACGAGTTGCTTGAACGTGTGTTTACTGAATATATCAGAACACTTGAAAAACCAATCGCAAAGTGTGATATACATTCAAGTTGATATAATGGTGCTGCATGCGTGTGACTAGCTCTCTGCAAACAGTTTTTGTGTGTTCTCATCTGAGGCCACTTCCACCGGTGTCAAGCCGTCGCAGTCCTTGAGGTCCACCCTGGCTCCAACAGACAGCAGGTAGGACACTAACGCAGCCTGCTCACAGGAGGATGCTAGGGAGCATGGAGGGCAAGTCTCATAAAGTTGGGCTACAAAGGCATCCTCTTATATCTCATCACTCTCCATCCAAAAGCCTCCAGTTTTGTTCTGCAATGCTGTCATGCAACCAATTTTCCTTCTAAAACCCCTTCATCACCCAGTATGGATGACATGCGAGGCAATTATAGTATGGGATAAGTATATAGGGACCAATTTAGTACCATAGTGTAGTGGCGTTTGAAGGTCAGAATCCTTTTAGGTAGGAACATGTGTACCAGCCAGAAGAACACGTCGACAACCAGAAGACCATGTGAATAGAAAAAAAGACATGTGATGAGCATGCAAGCAGACAAAAGACCATGTGCAAGCAGACAAGAGACCATGTGATGAGCACATGAGCAGAAGAAAGACCATGTGATGAGCACATGAGCAGACGAAAGACCATGTGATGAGCACATGAGCAGAAGAAAGACCATGTGATGAGCACATGAGCAGACGAAAGACCATGTGATGAGCACATGAGCAGATGAAAGACCATGTGATGAGCACATGAGCAGACAAAAGACCATGTGATGAGTCTATTACTACATGTTGCTAACTTGGACATTGATATCTGCTCCCTGGTCCACCAGCAGCTGCACAACACCTAGATGGCCTCTATCACAAGCCCAGTGCAATAGGGACATCCCCTGCATTACGCAACAAAAGAAAAACAGATATATTTGCAGCCTCTCCTGATCCTCCGTACCTGGTCATCTTTGTTGTTGATGTTGCTGGCTGTAAGCAGTGCTCTGAGCCTCTCCACCTGCCCTTCCTTGCACCAGTCAAACACACTTTTGTCACGATCAGGAATCACAGCATCTGGTTCTTGGTCAACAAACCGGCTCATTACAGGCCCACCACCACCACCACCACCACCACCACCACTGCTTGAAGGTTCTGAGCTGGTCTGTGTAAGAAGATGTCTGGATTAGGCTGGCACCTATGCACAACTGTATTCATTTATTTTCTTTTTACCTCACTGTGAGCTTCCGTTTCCCATTTGGGGTCTATCTGTGTCACCAGGTCAACATATTTACTTACCGCCTCCTGTTTCGAAATGTCGCTCAATTTTTGCCAAGCTTCCCTGCACAATTACAGTTTTGTTTTTGTTTTGTTTTTAAAACCACATATACTTTCATTTTCAACACACACCATTTAGCACGTCCCGTGAAATCAAAAAAACCTGGTTTAGCGATATTGCATCTGCCCTCTGTGGCCTGTTTTTGAATGTTTATGGGAATAATTAAAAAAAACACGTAGCCTACTGTCTCAGACAGAGTAAACAGAACCTGTTTGAAGTATCCGTATAGTTCTAACTTCTGTTCGTTATTAAGGCTGAGAGATGAATTAGTTCTCATTCTCTCAGCAGCACGCAAGAAGCGTGCATTTTCCTCTTCGTGTTTGGTTCCCATCCACGTCTATTAGAGTTGGTTAATTAATTAATCATTAACATTATATCGTATATGAAACCGATTTGAAGATGCATCAGACACAGCGATTAGTAGCTGTGAGTTTGTTGTAAGCCATAATGTGACTGCCACGAGACTGTTTCCCTGTGCAGTTGGTAGCCCAGCAGATGCAAAAGGTTTCCATCGCTACGAAGGCCTTCTGTGCGATTTTGATAGTTTTCTACTTGCTTAGCTTTGTTCCTGGTGTGGAGGAAAACTTGGCCATGACACCTTCATAGTGAGGAGGGCTAATTTGATACAAACCCTGTATAATGTACACATTAGTATCGTTCCGCCAAAGGTGAAAATATGGACTCTTGTTACAGCAACATTCTACGAAAACAGAATCATCTTCGTGAGTCTACACGTGTTGAGAAACACATAAGTTGTGACAAAATTTGGACCCATACACGAACGTGCGTACACACACGACAACTAGGTTTTGCTGGATCTGATTGCGCTAGTTGGGCTTTCAGGTGTACTGCATCCCCTGTGGAGTCTCAAGGAGTATTTAGTAAGCCACGCACCCCACTGACTCACACTCATACACACGTCTTTGTTATTATAGGTATTCACAGGGGTTGTTGCAACTGTGAGTGTGCTGTCAGGCACCGTTCTGTGTCTCTTCCTATATTTTGTGACTCAGAATATGACTATCATGTAAGTTGGGTTGACACTGCTTGTGAAAACCGAATGATTTCTTCATGTTGTAGCTTTTCCAACTTCCATGGCCTGGTGGGACTGGTGTGTGGGTACATAGTGGCTGTGAAGCAATTCTATCCGGATAGCACACTCTCTCCCCCACCTGTTCCACCAACACTCCGTGTCAAGGTACTGTGTGTGTGTGTGTGTTTGTGTGTGTGTGTCTGTGTGTGTGTGTTTGTGTGTGTGTGTGTGTGTTTGTGTGTGTTTGTGTGTGTGTGTGTGCACGTGTGTGTGTGTGTGTGTGAGTGGGAAAATGTTGCACTGTGTGGTACTGTCTAGCAGGAGTATCAGTGTTTAAAATTAGTGGCAGGATTTGTGACATTCTGTGTGGTCTTACATTGGCCCACACACTGGGTTCAAGCTTTGAGTGGCATACAAGGTAGGGCCGTTGGATGCATTACTGATTTATATTCACTGCATGTCGGTCATTTATCATGTGCCTCTTACTCCTGGTCCCATCTGGTTCCCCCTCTCCCCCTCCCTCCTCCCCCCAGCACGTGCCCCTTCTCGTGGTCCTCACATACTTACTGCTGTCCCTGTGCAAGGTGGTGTCACCCACCGTCTGTTGGCTGTCTCTCAGCGGAACACTGACCGCATGGACATACCTTCGCTTCTTCCAGCCAAGGGAGCAAGGTGGGCGTGGTGACATGACCGAGGAGTTTGCCTTTGCCACACTTCTGCCCGAAATAGTCCAGTGAGCTTGGGGGAAGGAGGGAGGGGAGGGGGGAGGGTGTGTGACTACTATTGAACCCTCCTCCCAGACCACCTGTGGCAGCATTCAGCCATGCCCTGTACAATGTGCTTGTGGCTACTAAGCTCTGCCCCAAGGCAGCTCAGATGTACAGCATGGACGAGCCATCATCCATCAAGATTACTCTTCCCGGCATGAACCCGGCTGATGCCCAAAGAAGGCAGTAAGTGGGGGTACCCAGTGCTACTTGTATCCCAATATAATAGCTCTAAACAGGTGTACCTTTGCCTGCAAAATGTTCCTACTCAGTAAATCTATACTGCTTGTTCTTGTTAGGAAACTTGTTAGGGAATTTATCCCTTGCTGTTAGGGGTTAAAGCAAGTTGTCTTGTTGAGTTTTGAAGTGTGTACGTGGAAAAGATAAGGTCCCGGATGCATCACTGTGCTGTGCATCTGTCATCTTAGGAAACATCATCCAGGCTGTAGAGACATATTTTGTGCACCTCCCCTCACCCTCCTCTCCCCCTCCCCTCACCCTCCTCTCCCCCTCCCCTCACCCCCATTCAATAATGGGATTACTCCTCCCATGCAGTGATGCCATCATTCTAGTATCTACCAGTTTCATGTTTGCTCATAAAGATTGAACAGTAGTTGCCATTTACCTATCCGTTTGGTTTTGTCTCCTAGGCAACGGGCACTGAAGGCTCTAGACGAAAGGCTCAGCAAGACAGAGCAGGCCCCTCCCACCTGGCCCTCATTGGAGGACAATAGCCAGGACGAGGCTGGGGTCATCGGAGCCTAGCTCACCACATACCACCTTCGAAGTGAAATTGGAAACTCCAGGGTCAGTCCTGAAGGACCAAGGGGTGCCGGCGTCTGCAAAGCCCACCAGCTGACCTAGAATGTATGCAGTGTTCTATATCTGTTCTGGTATTCCGCATGTTTACTGCTTCTTGCCCCGTTGCTAACGGCGAAGTATGAGCCCCCGCGCAGGGGCGTTTTTAACTAAAAGGTGCCTGGTTTTTTTTTTTTTTTTTTTTTTTTTTTTTTTTTTTTTTTTTTTTTTTTTTTTGCGAAACAATCTAGGGTCTGGGAACGAGGTAGAAGCTGTGCTAAAAAGGCGGTTTGCAATGTACCCAGCGCGTTAATGCTTTCCATATAAGGCATTCTGCTCTTTTGCAAAGAAGAAGCATCACTAGGCGGTGTCCGCTACACAGTTCCCTTAAACACATCTCAGACCTGCGCGTTCACGTTCTGTCTCTCGCATTAACGAAGAAAATAAAATTAGTGCGAATGTCGCAAGAGGAACAACTAAACCAGGCACAAGCAAGGCCTGCTGAGCTGAGTGCAGCTGCCCTTAAGGAAGAATACAGCGCCATGCGAAAGAGGCTGGCCCAAGCAGAACTCCAGATTGACAAAATGAGATTTGGAGGAGTTACGGCCGCTAACGAGCAGCCTCAGGAATCGGTTCATCAGGAGGCTTTGTCTCTGCGCAAGAAATTGGAGGAACAATATGACCTCGATGCCAGCGGCACGTACACAAGTCTTCAAAAGAGGGAGCAGAAGAGAGAAGAAGTTGGCGCGAATTTGCGCAGGCAGTGCAGCACGCAAAGCGGAGAGGACCCACGGCAGCCACCGCTACGCAACGAGGACCGCGCCCCGTCGCGCGGGATCTCGGCGGGAAACGAGACGACATCAGAAGCAAGTGACTCGAGAGGCGTGTCCAGCGAGGGGGGCGGGACAGCGGGTCAGGTCGATAATAGCGTTACGAATGACGACGCACTCTCATGCGGTTCTTCCGGGAGCCTGACACCTGATATTGAGCTAGCGGAACCACAAATCCTTACATCAGCCACCTTTGACTCCCACTCACCTGAGTCACCTTCCCAG